>JAFMOB010000511.1:0-12500 GCA_018985215.1 Larimichthys polyactis
GTGTCGGTCCAAACACTGTCGTCTGCTTCAGGCTGAACCTGGTCAGAGCTGTCAGTACTCACTGCTGCCACCGGAGGGCGACACCAGTTCACCCTGCTCTTATTAAACTGTCACAGTTTAGAGGAAGTTCAGTGAGTTTCAGAATAAAAGCCTCAGTGGTAGCAGTAGTTTTGTGCATGTAATCTTAAAGTTTAAAAACATCACCACGGTAACAGTCTGTCTTTAACCTGTAATCAGGTCACCATGGAAACAGTATTTAGAGCCTGATGACTGCCACAGCACAGCTTTCATACAGAACCAGTCCCCCCTCAGCCCTCTGCAGGCTTGTTGACCTCCGTCTGTCAGCCTGCTGCGACCCGACAAAGAGCTGCTGCTTCTCACAGCCTGACGCCGATCGATCCTCTCTGCTGACGTCAGCTCGTCCGTCCGTCCGTCCTGACTTCTGTTTCTGTCGTCTTGTTTGCAGCCGGAGACAGGAGCAGCGTCGGGAGAGTACCGGCAGCGTTGGCAGCACCCGCAGCGCCGGGAGTGGACAGAGCACCGAGAGCAACAACGCACCCAACGGACTCCAACACAACACCGGTCACCATGACAACACCAACAAGGTACACAAGTACAGTCAGGTCAGAACCAGGGTTACATCATCAGATCAATAATTCACTGCTTTCATAAGTTTGATGTTTGATTATTTAAATCTGTGTCAGGTTTAAACTTTAAACTCAGACTGAACTGAATTTCTCGACGTCACGTCCAAACATGTTGAAATCAGCTGTTTTCTGTTTCTGAGCAGCCGGCGCCTCCTGCTGTTGATTCTGGACACTCAGACGTCGGCATGCAGCCCGATCATCCTGCAGGTGCTTTAATCTTTCATGATCCTTCACATCAGGTCCCAGCAGCTTTATCTTTTGAATAATATTTACAGTCACAGTTTCTGAGGTTACCTGCTCAGGTGTGCTGTGCTGTGCTGCAGGTGGGACTCCTCGGAGGCAGACGGTCACGGTGCAGAGACCTGCAGAGCAGAGCTTCTCTCAGCAGTTTGTCCGTCCTCAGCAGCTGCTGGAGGGGAAGGTAAAGACCAAACGTACTTCCAGAGTCCTGAGTCAACTTTACAGCATCACTTCCTGCCTGAGTTTAAACTGTGTGTGTGTGTGTGCGTGTGTGTGCGTGTGTGTGTGTGTGTGTGTGTGTTTCAGGATGCCGAAGCGATCTATCAGTGGCTCAGTGATTTCCAGCTGGAGCAGTACACTGGAAACTTCATCAGCGCTGGTTATGATGTTCCCACCATCAGCAGGATGACTCCCGAGGTGAACAGAGACTTTAAACAGACGACGAGGAGCTTTACCTGCTCATTAAGTCTCAGTTTAATCCTGAAGCCTCGATATGACCCAAACAAACAAACCATCAGCTGTATTCTTAATGCTGCCACCGGGTCAGAACCACAACGAGAGGAAGGTTAAACCTTAACTCAGATCAGGAGTATTGAAATAGCTTTATCTCCTTTGGTCTTTTCTTATCTTTCAAACTTTTCCCGTTAAAATGAACAAAACAAATTTACTGCAGCTGCTTTAAATTCATTCATCTTCATGAAAAGGCAAATTTGGATCGAGTAACTCACGGTGTGCCGCCTGACTCGATGACGTCTTCTGTCTTGTTGTCTCTGCAGGATCTGACCGCCATCGGAGTGACCAAACCAGGCCACCGCAAGAAAATCTCCATCGAGATCAACAACCTGAACATCCCCGAGTGGCTGCCTGAGTACATCCCAGTGAGACCTCCAGCTGTTTGCGGCTGAATGCTTTCCAAACACTGTGTTACCATCTGACCTGAGTGATCTGTTTGTCTTTCACAGTCCGATCTGGGCGAGTGGCTCAGCGCCATCGGTCTCCCGCAGTACCACAAAAAACTCTCAGAGAACGGCTACGACTCCATCAGCATCGTCAAAGACCTGACGTGGGAGGATCTGCAGGAGATCGGCATCACCAAACTGGGTGAGGAGACGTGATATGTTTCACCTTCTGGCTCAGTGTGATGGCTGCTTTTGGTGTTCTTTGGTTTGATGGTTGAATTTTCCCTCCAGGCCACCAGAAGAAGTTGATGCTGGCAGTGAAGAAGCTTGTGTGACATCCAGCGGGCGATCCTTCAGGCTGAATCAGGCCAAGGCACACTGCGTCGCAAAGCCCCGGGGCCTTGCACCTGGTCACCATCGAGCCGCCTGACTCCTCCGGTGAATGCTCCTCGCCTCACACCCCGAAGATGCTGACCTTCCAGGACAGCGAGTTAAGCGCCGAGCTGCAGACGGCCATGTCCAGCCACTACGGAGGCTGCGAGGAAGGCCTGGCATCAAGAACGCCGTGGGAATGTCCCAGAGCCAGGAGAGCATCGACACTCGGTCCAGAGGCTCCGGACGGTCCAGGAGCCTCCATGGCGTCCGTCACCCCCCACAGCTGGTCCCAGGAGAGCCTGGATAGCAGCCCTACCAAGGAGAGGAACCTCCCTGAGGGCTGGGACCAGAGGCCTCCGCAGCAGCAGCCGCTCCCCAAGCAGGTGCCTTTGGGCACCGCGACTGTATTTAAGTACCCGGCGATCCCAGCTAAGCCCAAACTGTCTGGATCTCGTGGTCCCTCGCCTCATGGCTCCCCAGCGCTGAAGGGTTTCAGCTACCTGCATTCTCAATGTGGCTCCACAGACCTGAGCTCATCTCCCAGGTGTGAGGACCGCACCATGACCCTGACGCCACCCAAGAAGCGCACCCAGAGCATGACCCGTTACGCTCTGTCGGACGGAGAGCCCGATGAGGATGACGAAGAGTCTGCATTTCCTTCTGGAAACCTGTCGTCTTATGCAACCTTGACCCGCAAACCCGGGCGCAGCCAGCTGGCTCGATTACAGACGAGTCCAGAAAAGAACGGCAACGTGGGACGAAGTCAGTCTTTCGCGGTGCGCGCCCGTAAAAAAGGTCCCCCTCCACCTCCCCCGAAGAGACTGAGCTCAGTGAGCAGCACCACCAGCGGGGAGCTGAGCGACAGCAGCACAACATCGTCTGCCAGCGGGCCGACGGACAGTCCGGTGAGCGTGAGGAGCATCGCAGCCTCTCTGGAGGGCAGGACGGAGGGGAAGAACCCCCCAGGACCTAAATCAGAACTCGTCCAGCAGGAAACCGCTTCCTGCCTCCCTCAACTCTGCAGGGCAAGAGTTCAGAGAGGCTGGCGGGGTCAGGAGGAGGGTGCAGAGCGAGTGTATTCCTACCCAGACCGGCAACAGTGCCGAGCTGGATCACGGGGTGAAGTCTGACTCTGAGGAGGAAGAGTCAAAAGGTCAACTGGAGGGCTCCTCGTCCCCACACAACAGCTCCAGTGAGTGCATCCCCTTTGCAGAGGAGGGCAACTTGACCATCAAACAGAGACCCAAAGCTCCAGGGCCACCCAGGGCTGAGGCTGTGCTGGAGCCTCCAGAGATACCAGCAGCCAAGAACCCGGAGGTGCCCGAGTTCAATCTGAAGGAGTCGGACACGGTGAAGCGCCGACACAAACCCAAAGACAAGGAGCAGGGAGGAGACTCCCCTAGCAGAGAGGGAGCGGGGGCAGCCCAGTCCGACAGCAGTAGACCTCCATCCCAGAGCCAGGAGGAGGTCAGTCTGAGGATCAACGAGGCCAGTCTGGACAGGCCGGCCAGTCCAGCAACAGGATCCCCCATCAAACCTCCGCTGTCCCCGAAACCTCCTGCTGTTGCCCCGAAACCGATTCGCCACAGTCTGCTGGCAGCACAAGGTAAGATACCACGAGAATCTAAAGGCAAAACATAAGGTAGTGAATCAGAACGTGGTTTTTGCTAGGACTTGTTGTTATTTCACCTGCTGTTGTCTCTTCGGCAGCTGGACTCTCCTCTCCAACTGTGACCGTCAGTGTGGTTCAAAGTGTGGCCTTCACCTCTCTGTCCTCTCCTGCTCACGGGGCCACATCTCCAGCACCTGGTCCTGTTCCTGGTCCAGCTCCAGCTCTGGCCCCTCAGAGTCCTTCTCTGACAGCAGCGAGGACTCAGGTCTGTGTGGTGGGTCCAGGTTGCATTCCAGAGTCTTCCAGCGGGACTCATGTGGTTCAGCAAAGACTGGATCAGACCAGCACGTCTCTGGAAGCAGCTCTGAAGGCCGTCGAGAGAAAACTGGAGGACGATTCAGAAAGGTCAGACAGATGGTAGAACCTGTAGCTGATGGTAGAACCTGTAGCTGATGGTAGAACCTGTAGCTGATGGTAGAACCTGTAGCTGATGGTAAAACCTGTAGCTGATGGTAGAACCTGTAGCTGATGGTAGAACCTGTAGCTGATGGTCGAACCTGTAGCTGATGGTCGAACCTGTAGCTGATGGTAGAACCTGTAGCTGATGGTAAAACCTGTAGCTGATGGTAGAACCTGTAGCTGATGGTAGAACCTGTAGCTGATGGTCGAACCTGTAGCTGATGGTCGAACCTGTAGCTGATGGTAGAACCTGTAGCTGATGGTAAAACCTGTAGCTGATGGTAGAACCTGTAGCTGATGGTCGAACCTGTAGCTGATGGTAGAACCTGTTGTTGATGGTCGAACCTTTAGCTGATGGTCGAACCTGTAGCTGATGGTAGAACCTGTTGTTGATGGTAGAACCTGTATCTGATGGTAGAACCTGTATCTGATGGTAGAACCTGTAGCTGATGGTAGAACCTGTCGTTGATGTTAGAACGTGCAGTTGATGGTAGAACCTGTAGTTGATGGTAGAACCTGTAGCTGATGGTAAAACCTTCAGTTGATGGTAGAACCTGTAGGTGAAGGTAGAACCTGTAGGTGATGGTAGAAGCTGTCGTTGATGGTAGAACCTGTAGCTGATGGTAGAACCTGTAGCTGATGGTAGAACCTGTAGGTGATGGTAGAACCTTCAGTTGATGGTCGAACCTGTAGCTGATGGTAGAACCTGTAGGTGATGGTAGAAGCTGTAGTTGATGGTAGAACCTGTTGTTGATGGTAGAACCTGTAGTTGATGGTAGAACCTGTAGCTGATGGTAGAACCTGTAGCTGATGGTAGAACCTGTAGGTGATGGTAGAACCTGTAGCTGATGGTAGAACCTGTAGCTGATGGTAGAACCTGTAGCTGATGGTAGAACCTGTAGGTGATGGTAGAACCTGTAGGTGATGGTAGAACCTGTAGCTGATGGTAGAAGCTGTAGATGATGGTAGAACCTGTAGCTGATGGTAGAACCTGTAGCTGATGGTAGAGCCTGTTGTTGATGGTCGAACCTGTAGCTGATGGTAGAACCTGTATCTGATGGTAGAACCTGTATCTGATGGTAGAACCTGTAGCTGATGGTAGAAGCTGTAGCTGATGGTAGAAGCTGTAGCTGATGGTCGAACCTGTAGCTGATGGTCGAACCTGTAGCTGATGGTAGAACCTGTTGTTGATGGTAGAACCTGTATCTGATGGTAGAACCTGTATCTGATGGTAGAACCTGTATCTGATGGTAGAACCTGTAGCTGATGGTAGAACCTGTCGTTGATGTTAGAACGTGCAGTTGATGGTAGAACCTGTAGTTGATGGTAGAACCTGTAGCCGATGGTAGAACCTGTAGGTGAAGGTAGAACCTGTAGGTGATGGTAGAAGCTGTCGTTGATGGTAGAACCTGTAGCTGATGGTAGAACCTGTAGCTGATGGTAGAACCTGTAGGTGATGGTAGAACCTTCAGTTGATGGTAGAACCTTCAGTTGATGGTCGAACCTGTAGCTGATGGTAGAAGCTGTAGTTGATGGTAGAACCTGTAGTTGATGGTAGAACCTGTAGCTGATGGTAGAACCTGTAGCTGATGGTAGAACCTGTAGCTGATGGTAGAAGCTGTAGCTGATGGTAGAACCTGTAGCTGATGGTAGAACCTGTTGTTGATGGTAGAACCTGTAGCTGATGGTAGAACCTGTAGGTGATGGTAGAACCTGTAGGTGATGGTAGAACCTGTAGCTGATGGTAGAAGCTGTAGATGATGGTAGAACCTGTAGCTGATGGTAGAATGTAGCTGATGGTAGAACCTGTAGCTGATTGTAGAACCTGTTGTTGATGGTCGAACCTGTAGCTGATGGTTAGAAACCTGTATCTGATGGTAGAACATGTATCTGATGGTAGAACCTGTATCTGATGGTAGAACCTGTAGCTGATGGTAGAACCTGTTGTTGATGGTAGAACCTGTAGCTGATGGTAGAACCTGTAGCTGATGGTAGAACCTGTAGGTGATGGTAGAACCTGTAGCTGATGGTAGAAGCTGTAGATGATGGTAGAACCTGTAGATGATGGTAGAACCTGTAGCTGATGGTAGAACCTGTAGCTGATGGTCGAACCTGTAGGTGATGGTAGAACCTGTAGCTGATGGTAGAAGCTGTAGCTGATGGTAGAACCTGTTGTTGATGGTAGAACCTGTAGGTGATGGTAGAACCTGTAGGTGATGGTAGAACCTGTAGCTGATGGTAGAACCTGTTGTTGATGGTAGAACCTGTAGCTGATGGTAAAACCTTCAGTTGATGGTAGAACCTGTAGCTGATGGTAGAAGCTGTAGCTGATGGTAGAACCTGTAGTTGATGGTAGAACCTGTAGCTGATGGTAGAAGCTGTAGTTCAGTTTCGGCCTTGTTCCATTCATATTCTTGTTTGTTGTTTGTTTTCTCACCAGCGGGCCGAACACGGTGAAGTCTGCGGGGAACATTCTGGACGACATCGGCAACATGTTTGATGACCTGGCCGACCAGCTGGACGCCATGTTGGACTGAAGGCTTTTCATAAAAATATTCACCTTCAACCTCAGGAAGTGAGACCGTGAAGAGGAAACGGGGGGGCGTCCCCTCGCTCTGGAATACATGATGGACATCAGCAGCCGTCTTGTCTCTGAACACCAGCACTTAACCTCACTGTGCTTCGTCTGCAGCAGGATCTGATGAATCTGGTTCTGTTTGGATGGATTCAAACTTTTTAACGTTCATGTCGTCGTCGTATCAAACATGAACCGAACAAACGTTGGACCAGCGCTGTCATCAGCAGATTATTCAGAATATTTTAACATGAAGTTTGAACTTTGCAGAGAGCCGAAGTCCTGACGTCACTTCCTGTCCAGCGACTTTTACCAGGACCGACCCGAATCTCTCCCGGTGCTCTAAGACGTCTGAAAAGTGTTGTGCTGTTTTTCTTTGATTGGATTCAGAGCGTAAAACTTTTCTGTTCTCTGATGTTCAAATCGTTTCTTTGGTGCAGTCGCTCGTCTTCCCACAACAACCAACAAAACAAATCTCCATGAAGTGACTCAACACATGAACCAACGGACAACACGTCGGTTGTTAAAGGAGCTCATTGTATGACTGAAGGTATCAGGATGAGCGTTCCTTTAATGTTCCATGTGCTGCGTTCAGTATGAAGTCCACGTGTGCATGAACCAAACGCTGAACTTTAACAAATGTTGGAACACACAGGAAACAACAGCTTCACTCTAGTCTTCGCAGCCATGACGACGTGACATCAGCGCAACCTGGCAGACGATGAGCGTCGGGGGTGTTGACCAATAGGAACGTAGAGGACGTCAGCAGTTTGTTGGCGATGAGTGGTTGAGCTGCAGCGTGTCGTGACTCTTTCATCTGACACTTGGTGTTTCTGAAGCTGGAAGTCCAGTCTGACTTTGGCTCTCTGCTCGTCGCGTCTGATCATTTCAAATTTTGTAATATTTAAAAAAAAAATCTATTTTATACCGAGTGATTTTAACCACGCGTAGTTCTTCCTCCTGTTTGTGTTTTGTTAACGTGTTCAGACAAAGGGAAGCATGCTCTGTCAGTGTCGTGATACAAACTATTTTTTGATATTCATTTTAGCCAAATTAGTATTTAAATTAGAATTATCTAAATATGTATATTGTAACTAGAGGTCTATACAGGAGCAGATATCAACCAAAGTCTTTGTACAGATTCTCTCGTGTTTTCAAACTTTCCTCAACGTTTATGAAATGTTATTTTCACGTTTGATGATGTTTCCATGTTTAGCATGATGTCATAGCCGTGTGATCATGTGACTTCTGTGTTGGTTTGTTTCGTCTCAGGAAAAGTCTCCTGACCTGAACTCGTGTTGCTGCTCACAGAAAGATTCAAGACAAACTCCTTCAAACATCTACGATTTATAATAAAATAAACACGTTTGGTAAAAAGAAAATCTTTTGTCTCCATCAATCTGTCTCCACTCACGGCGCCATTTCTCCACAGCAGAAATACAAATGTTTACAAAAGACTGATGTGTTCCCTATAGCTACAAGACTACGTCCAGGTTTTAGACAGTCTGCGGGACGTCACAGAGACTACGTCCAGGTTTTAGACAGTCTGCGGGGACGTCACAGAGACTACGTCCAGGTTTTAGACAGTCTGCGGGGACGTCACGGAGACTACGTCCAGGTTTTAGACAGTCTGCGGGGACGTCACAGAGACTACGTCCAGGTTTTAGACAGTCTGCGGGACGTCACAGAGACTACGTCCAGGTTTTAGACAGTCTGCGGGGACGTCACAGAGACTACGTCCAGGTTTTAGACAGTCTGCGGGGACGTCACGGAGACTACGTCCAGGTTTTAGACAGTCTGCCGGGACGTCACAGAGACTACGTCCAGGTTTTAGACAGTCTGTGGGGACGTCACAGAGACTACGTCCAGGTTTTAGACAGTCTGCAGGACGTCACAGAGACTATGTCCAGGTTTTAGATAGTCTGCGGGGACGTCACGGAGACTACGTCCAGGTTTTAGACAGTCTGCGGGGACGTCTCGGAGACTACGTCCAGGTTTTAGACAGTCTGCGGGGACGTCACGGAGACTACGTCTAGGTTTCAGACAGTGCGGGGACGTCACAGAGACTACGTCCAGGTTTTAGACAGTCTGCGGGGACGTCACGGAGACTACGTCCAGGTTTTAGACAGTCTGCAGGGACGTCACGGAGACTACGTCCAGGTTTTAGACTGTCTGCAGGGACGTCACGGAGACTACGTCCAGGTTTTAGACAGTCTGCGGGGACGTCCCGGAGACTACGTCTAGGTTTCAGACAGTCTGCGGGGACGTCACAGAGACTACGTCCAGGTTTTAGACAGTCTGCGGGGACGTCACGGAGACTACGTCCAGGTTTTAGACAGTCTGCAGGGACGTCACGGAGACTACGTCCAGGTTTTAGACTGTCTGCAGGGACGTCACGGAGACTACGTCCAGGTTTTAGACAGTCTGCAGGGACGTCACAGAGACTACGTCCAGGTTTTAGACAGTCTGCGGGGACGTCACGGAGACTACGTCCAGGTTTTAGACAGTCTGCGGTGACGTCTCGGAGACTACGTCCAGGTCCATATATACATATGTGTGGGTGTGTGTGTGTGTGTGTATGTACACGTTAGTGCTCTTTATTCAGAAAACCCTCATGTCACATCTACATTTCAGGATCTGGTTATTATAGACTTAAATGTTAAATATAAATATTTCAATATTTATCATCACAGTAACAGTGTTACACACATTAGTAGCTGTAAACACTCAGCATTATAAAAATACATACGTTGGTTTGGTGCTTACATAAGGAGTGAACATTTATAATCATCACTTTAAAAGTTACATACGTTGTTTTTGGTGCCTGTTTGTTTCCCAGATATATAAGTGTGTGTGTGAATGGGTGTATAAGAGACATTAACTTAAAGAACTTTGTAGAAAGGCGCTTTATGAAGTTCAGTCCATTTCCTGTTATTAGTTTACGGGCAGACCTGCCACATCCAATATGGCGGACCTGTTGACGTAGGATTCAGCGCTCAATGCAGCGTCTATGTATATATGTCTGTGTATATATGTCTATGTATATATGTCTGTGTATATATGTCTATTTATATATGTCTGTGTATATATGTCTGTGTATATATGTCTATGTATATATGTCTGTGTATATATGTCTATGTATATATGTCTATGTATATATGTCTGTGTATATATGCCTATGTATATATGTCTGTGTATATATGTCTGTGTATATATGCCTATGTATATATGTCTGTGTATATATGTCTATGTATATATGTCTGTGTATATATGTCTATGTATATATGTCTATGTATATATGTCTATGTATATATGTCTGTGTATATATGCCTATGTATATATGTCTGTGTATATATGCCTGTGTATACATGTCTGTGTATATATGTCTGTGTATATATGTTTATGTATATATGTCTGTGTATATATGTCTATGTATATATGTCTGTGTATATATGCCTATGTATATATGTCTGTGTATATATGTCTGTGTATATATGTCTATGTATATATGTCTATGTATATATGTCTGTGTATATATGCCTATGTATATATGTCTGTGTATATATGTCTGTGTATATATGTCTATGTATATATGTCTATGTATATATGTCTGTGTATATATGCCTATGTATATATGTCTGTGTATATATGCCTATGTATATATGCCTATGTATATATGTCTGTGTATATATGTCTATGTATATATGTCCTATGTATATATGTCTGTGTATATATGTCTGTGTATATAGCCTATGTATATTATATGTCTGTGTTATATATGTCTGTGTATATATGTCTGTGTATATATGTCTGTGTATATATGCCTATGTATATATGTCTGTGATATATGTCTGTGTATATGCCTGTGTATACATGTCTGTGTATATATGTCTGTGTATATATGTTTATGTATAATGTCTGTTTGTATATATGTCTATGTATATATGTCTGTGTATATGCCTATGTATATATGTCTGTGTATATATGTCTGTGTTATCTATGCCTGTGTTACATGTTGTGTATATATGTCTGTGTATATATGTTTCTGTATATGTCTGTGTATATATGTCTATGTTATATGTCTGTTATATATGCCTATGTATATATGTCTGTGTATATATGTCTATGTATATATGTCTATGTATATGTCTGTGTATATATGCCTATGTATATATGTCTGTATATATGTCTATGTATATATGTCTGTGTATATATGCCTATGTATATTGTCTGTGTATATATGCCTGTGTATACATGTCTGTGTTATATGTCTGTGTATATAGTCTGTGTATATATGCCTATGTATATATGTCTGTGTATATATGTCTATGTATATATGTCTGTGTATATATGTCTGTGTATATATGCCTATGTATATATGTCTGTGTATATATGTCTATGTATATATGTCTGTGTATATATGTCTATGTATATATGTCTATGTATATATGTCTATGTATATATGTCTGTGTATATATGTCTGTGTGTATATATGTCTGTGTATATATGTCTATGTATATATGTCTATGTATATATGTCTGTGTATATATGTCTATGTATATATGTCTGTGTATATATGTCTATGTATATATGTCTGTGTATATATGTCTGTGTATACATGTCTGTGTATATATGTCTATGTATATCTGTCTGTATAATGTCTGTTGTATATATGTCTATGTATATATGTCTGTGTATATATGTCTATGTATATATGTCTATGTATAATGTCTGTGTATATATGTCTGTGTATATGTCTGTGTATATATGTCTATTTATATATGTCTGTGTATATGTCTGTGTATATCTGTCTGTGTATATATGTCTATTTATATGTCTGTGTATATATGTCTATGTATAATGTCTATGTTTTATGTCTGTGTATATGCCTATGTATATGTCTGTGGTTATATATGTCTATATGTTTATGTATATATGTCTGTGTATATATGTCTGTGTATATATGTCTATGTGTTTATGTATATATGTCTGTGTATATATGTCTATATGTTTATGTATATATGTCTGTGTATATATGTCTATGTATATATGTCTATATGTTTATGTATATATGTCTGTGTCTATGTCTATGTATATATGTCTATATGTTTATGTATATATGTCGTGTATATATGTCTATATGTTTATGTATATATGTCTGTGTATATAGTCTATGTATATATGTCTATATGTTTATGTTATATGTCTGTGTATATATGTCTATGTATATATGTCTATATGTTTTGTATATATGTCTGTGTATTATGTCTATGTATATGTCTATATGTTTATGTATATATGTCTGTGTATATATGTCTATGTATATATGTCTATATGTTTATGTCTATGTCTGTGTATATATGTCTATGTATATATGTCTATATGTTTATGTCTATTGTTTATGTATTATCTGTGTATTATGTCTGTGTATATGTCTATGTGTTTATGTATATATGTCTGTGTATATATGTCTATATGTTTATGTATATATGTCTGTGTATATATGTCTATGTATATATGTCTATATGTTTATGTATATATGTCTGTGTATATATGTCTATGTATATATGTCTATATGTTTATGTATATATGTATGTGAATATATGTCTGTGTATATATGTCTATGCTCCACTCTGCCACATCCATATGGCGGCGCGTCGACGTACGATTCAGCGCAATGCGGCGTATGTATA
>JAFMOB010000511.1:15000-60208 GCA_018985215.1 Larimichthys polyactis
CACGGTGATCCGAGAGAACCAGGCCATCAGACTGAGAGCCCGCAAGGAAGGAGTGGACAGAGGTGGAGTCCGCAGAGTCACAGGTAACACACACACACACACACACACACACACACGCTAAATGACAAGGCTGTAAAGCTCACGTCTCGTGTCTTCAGGTGAGGAGTGGCTGGTCAGGAAGGTGGGAGCGTACCTTCCAGGTGCTCATGAAGAAGTCCTGGACATCGTGAACGCTTTCATCCTCACTGACAAGGTGAGGACATGATTCTATTATGTTCTCTATGACGGAGTTAAAGAGTTCTAACGATGTTCCCGGGTCGTTTCCTCAGAAAGCGCTTCATGTTCGTGCCCTGCGAGCCTTTAAAGACGCCGGCGGGCGGGACCGTCGCACGGGGGAGGAGTGGCTCGTCACCTTGGCCGACAGGGAGGCTCACATCCCGTCTGTGTCGGAGGAGGTGGTGGGGGTGGTGGATGTGACCACCCTGAGCAGCAGGCAGTACTGTGTGATCCTGGACCCGGTCGGATCCGACGGGAAACCTCAGCTGGGACAGAAGCGGGTGGTGAAGGTGAGGAGGAGCGTCCATCCTCCATCAGATGCTCTGCTAACGTTCTCACCTTGTCACCTGATAACTTACCTGTCTTCCTCTCTGTCAGGGTGAGCGCTCGTTTTTCCTGCAGCCAGGTGAGCGCCTTGAACGCGGCATCCAGGACGTGTACGTGCTGTCGGAGGAGGAGGGTCTGGTTCTGAGAGCTGTGGAGGCCTTCAACGACACAGAGGAGGTGATCGACACACACCTGTGATCGACACACACCTGTGATCGACACACACCTGTGATCGACACACACCTGTCATCAACACACACCTGTCATCAACACACACCTGTCAACACACACCTGTGATCGACACACACCTGTGATCGACACACACCTGTCATCAACACACACCTGTCATCAACACACACCTGTCATCAACACAACTAATTAACTAATTAACTTAACTAATTAATTTGTGTTCATCTGACGACATCTTTCTGTGCAGCTGTTGTACTTCACTCTGATTGGTTTAGATTATTCAGAGCGATGTGATTGGCTGAGAGCGTTACCTCAGACTCGTTAGCACATCGCTGCTGCAGGTTGGTCGGTCAATCAATCAATCAATCAATCTGTCACACAGTAAAACACCAGAGGGAGGTTAAAAATATTAATAATTAATAATTAATTAATAATAAAACAGATTAAAGTGAATAAACAAATAAAAGTAAAGATCATGTGAATAAATTAATTATTCAAATTAACCATATTTAAATATAATTTATTATAATATTAATCATCATTATTATTATTCATATATACAATAATGTAAATAATATTAAATGGTAGTAAAAATGTTTGAAGGAGTCGCTGCCCAGTGAAGGAATGTTGTTCTGTAAATCTTGTGCAACCGGTCGACGTAGTCTTCACAGACCGCACCTGGTACCTGTGAGCCGTGGGCTCAGGTGTGTTCATGTGTGTTCAGGTGTGTTCATGTGTGTTCAGGTGTGTTCAGGTGTGTTCATGTGTGTTCAGGTGTGTTCATGTGTGTTCACAGTTACCCTGAGCTTCGTGTTTATTGAGGGTGTGTCTCTTTATTTTGATCCTTCAAAGCTCTGAACAAACCGACCAATCACAGGCCGACACTGAGCAGCTCCACCTGGTTACCGTGAGCGTCCTCTGAAGCTGATCGGTGACGGGATGTGATCTGTGTCCATGTGTGCGATCCGATTACAAACAGATTTAAACACAAAGTGTCTCATGGTTGGACACGCTCTGATCATATAGAGACTTATGGAGAAACAGTTTCCTCGTCAGTTATTGGTCAGATCAAACTGGGCGGAGCTGACAGTGCGTCACCGTCACTGCACCACCTTCACAGCTCTGATCCGGCTAACCAGCTGCTTCTGCCCTGTCTCTTCTCCATCACTCCTCCACCCTTTATGTTTTCCTCTAAACATTCTTTGGGTTTTCATTTCACCCTTAGCGCCCTCCTCCTCCTCCTCCTCCTCCTCCTCCTCCTCCTCCTCCTCCTCCACTCCAATGCATCGCCACGTTAACCCTTCTCTCCCTCCTCCACCTCTCTCTCTCCCGTTCTCTCTGTCAGCGCGAGGAGGAAGAGGAGGAGGCAGAGGAGGAGGAGCTGATGCAGGAGAGGGCCAAGCGCTCACGGAGAAGCGGCGTCCTCCGTCGCCCCGGAGACCGCTGGATGCTGCGCGGTCCCATCGAGTACGTCCCCCCGGCGACCGTGGAGGTCGTGCTCAGACGTCAGGCGATCCCATTGGACGAGAACGAGGGCATCTACGTCCGGGACATCAAGACAGGAAAGGTACGAGACCGACACACCTGAACGATGAGTCAGCGTTATTATCGATTGTCTGGTCACCGACCGATATGCGTTCATCTTCACTCAGGTGCAAGCGGTCATCGGTCACACCTACATGCTGACTCAGGACGAGGAGCTGTGGCAGAAAGAGCTTCCCGCTAACGTGGAGGCGCTGCTGGCTTCACCTCTGGACCCGCTGGCCGACCGCTCGGACCGGAGCGCCAGCAGCAGAGACGCCAGGCCGAGGGACAAGACCAAGGTGGTGTCGTACAGAGTGCCCCACAATGCTGCCATCCAGGTGTACGACTACAGAGAGAAGAAGGCCAGGTGGGTGCTGGACCTGTGCTGACGGTGCAGGTGGAGGTTAGAAAGTCTCTGACATGGTGGTGTTGTTGTCTCGTCTTCAGGGTGGTGTTTGGACCGGAGATGGTGATGTTGGGACCCGACGAGCAGTTCACCGTGCTGTCGCTGTCCGGAGACAAACCGAAGAGGGCCAACGTGATCAAGGCCGTCTGCCTCCTGCTGGGCCCGGACTTCTTCACCGACGTCATCACCATCGAGACGGCCGACCACGCCCGACTGCAGCTGCAGCTCTCCTACAACTGGTAAGTGAAGAGTGCCGTGAAGAGCTGTGAAGAGTGCTGTGAAGAGTCGTGAAGAGGTCATGAAAAGTCCGGAAGACTCGCGAAGGGCTGAAAAGAGCCGTGAAGAGTCGAGAAGAATCGAGAAGAGCCGTGAAGAGTCGAGAAGAGTCGAGAAGAATCGAGAAGAGCCGTGAAGAGTCGAGAAGAGCTGTGAAGAGCCGTGAAGAACCGAGAAGAGTCGAGAAGAATCGAGAAGAGCCGTGAAGTGTCGAGAAGAATCGAGAAGAGCCGTGAAGTGTCGAGAAGAGCTGTGAAGAGCCGTGAAGAGTCGAGAAGAATCGAGAAGAGCCGTGAAGAACCGAGAAGAGCTGTGAAGAGCCGTGAAGAGTTGAGAATAGTCGTGAAGAGTCGTGAAGAGTCAAGAAGAATCGAGAAGAGCCGCGAAGAGCCGTGAAGAGTCGTGACGAGCGGCAAAGAGCCGCTCAGGCTCCGCTCAGCACTGCAGTGCAATGTTTCTTCATGCTGCAGGATCGTTAATGATTATACATGGGGTGGACACAATAATGGAAACAGTTTGTTTGTTTCTCTTCAGGCACTTCGACATTAAATCTCCGGCCGCTGCATCCGAAGCCGCCGCTCTGTTCTCCGTCCCGGACTTCGTGGGAGACGCCTGTAAAGCCATCGCCTCCCGGGTCAGAGGCGCTGTCGCCTCCGTGCAGTTCGATGATTTCCACAAGGTTCGTATTTCACTGTCCTCTGAAGTCAGATGAATCAAAGTATTTGAGTAAATGTACTCAGTTACATTACCTCTTTTGGTGTTTCTTTGTAGAACTCGAACCGGATCATCTGCTCGGCCGTGTTTGGCTTCGATGAGAAGCTGGCTGTTCGTCCCAACCTTTGCTTCAAGCAGAACAAGCTGGTGATCAGCAGCGTGGACATCCAGTCTGTGGAGCCCGTCGACCAGAGGACACGAGACGCCCTGCAGAAGAGCGTCCAGCTGGCCATCGAGATCACCACCAACTCCCAGGAGGCCGCCGCACGGTCCGATAACACACACACACACACACACACACACACACACACACACACACACACACACACACACACACACACACACACTCACACTCTCACACACACACACACACACCTGAAGTCTTCATGATGTCTTCTCTCTGTGCAGACACGAGGCCGAGCGTCTGGAGCAGGAGGCCCGGGGGAAGCTGGAGCGGCAGAGGATCACAGACCAGGCCCAGGCGGAGAAAGCCAGGAAGGAGCTGCTGGAGCTGGAGGCGCTCAGGTACCCACGGCCTCACCGGGTCAGCTGATGTGAAGGCTACTTGTGAACATTGCTGACGGTTGTGTGTTTCAGTGCTGCCGTGGAGAGCACCGGAGCTGCCAAGGCTGAAGCTCAGTCTCGGGCCGAGGCGGCTCGTATTCAGGGAGAGGCGGCCGTCAACGAGGCCAAACTGAAGGCTGAAGCTCAGCGCATCGAGGCGGTACGCACCACCGTCCACACCAACGTACACGCCTGACCTCCAGGATATAGCATATAAAACATGTTGGTGTGTGTGTGTGTGTGTGTGTGCAGGAGGCGGAGCTCCAGCGGCTGGAGAAGGCCCGTCAGCAGGAGCTAAGCTATAAGAAGCAGATGGATGCTCTGGATGTGGAGAAGCAGAAGAGTCTGGCTCGCATCGAGAGCGAGCGCTTCAGTCAGCTGGTGGAGAGTCTGGGCAGCGACACGCTGAAGGAGATGGCCAGAGCCGGGCCAGAACTGCAGGTACTGTACCTCCACCACCTCCACCTCCACCTCCACCTCCACCTCCACCTCCTCTGCTGAAACAACTGAATGTTTTACACCGTCTGATGAGACTCAGGAGATAACTGTTGGTTTGTCCTCAGGTGAAGATGCTCCAGGCTCTGGGCCTGAAGTCCACCCTCATCACTGACGGGTCATCACCCATCAACCTGTTCACCACAGCCAACGGCCTGCTGGGGGCGCTGCCGGGCCAAGGCCAGGGCCAGTGAGGAGGAGGAGGAGGGTGAAGAGGAGAACAAGTCCAGAAGTAAAGCTCCACTGAAGCTCCACGTTAACGTGCCTTTGTCAGGTTTAAACGTAGACAGGAAGTCATCTTTAAAATCTGTTTAACCTGAAAACTCAGCTCCTCGACCCGAATCAAATCAACTGACAGGGACCAGAACTGAGTCAGGACCAGGACTGACTCAGGACTGACTCCGGACACAGACATGACATTAAAATCCAGACTCAGACTCATTTCTGCTCGTACAAACTCTCACTGACGTTCAAAACTGAAAAACGCGATTCATATGAAAACTGACAGCTACGACTCCCAGGGTGCATTTCACTAACAAACATCGCACAGCTTCACGTGCCGTTTCAGGTCGTCATAATTCGCCGCCGTCCTGATTCACACCTCTGATTGACCTTCTTCATAGCAATGGCAGCTAAGGCTCATGGGTATTGTAGTCCTTAGAGCTGTCCACCAAACTGACTCGTTAACTCTTAGAATCGTATAGATGAGTTTCAGCTGCTGTTGCTATGTAGAAGAAGCCAGACAACCGTCGTCACGGTAACTAAATTCAGGTATCACACATGTCCTTAGCCAGGCTCATGTGAAGCTCTGTGATTGGGTGTTTCTTCCTGTAGTGCATCATGGGAGTTGTAGTGAGTTGTTGTAGTTGTCTTTAATACGTCCTGTGTTTGCTGACCTCTAGTGGTTGAAGTTGTCAGTGAAGCTTTTTGCACTGTGACTCTTCAGGAGTCAAAGGTTTACTTTTGGACAGAAACTTGAAGAATTGTGCCTCCAGACGACGTGGCGTCTGTTTGTTTAGCCAAAGTTATTCCCCGTCTGCTCTGACACTTTGTTACGATTACATGATTACATGAAATCTGCCTGACGCTGCTTCTCTTTCTACTCCATGAACTGTTTGTGTCTTTGAACGCATTAAAGTTCTGCTGCTGTCCACGTCTTCGTCTCTGCTGCTCTGGAGACGTCCTTCACTCTCAGCTCACCTCGATGAACAGATCTCTGAACGTGAACGCAGATGTTTTTAAACTGTAACCAGAACAGCGCGCGCGCACACACACACACACACACACACACACACACACACACACACACACACACACACACAATGACAGCGTCTGTGCAGCTTTTATACTACAATCCCTCAGCAACATGGTAACATGGTTCCCTCAGGTCCTTGAAATCCTTAAAAGTTTGTGAGTTTGTAACATTAACATTGATTACAACTACGTCATGTTAGGTCCTTGAATTTGGGCTTGAAAGGTCCTTGTTAAATTTGTGGGGAAACTCTGAAATATTAAAAACTCATAAACTAAGAAGTCCTCGTTCATCTTCATCACGTCGGCTCCTACAAAAAAATCACACAATGAAATTCATACCACGCTTAGTGTGTGTCCTCAGGACACGTTGACACGTCGACACGAGGGGACAGGGATCGAAGCACAAACCCAAAAAACAACAAACTCACAGAATTACAATTCCCCTTAAAGAGTTCACTGTATGTCCAGCAGAGGGCGCTCACACGTTTACAAAGACTTCTCTGGAGTGTGCGTGTGTGTAAAGCCTAATCTGACTTATGCTACTTTCGGGGACATATTTAATAATTCTGACAAGTTATTCGGAGACGTTTTGTGAATTAGGGACAGAATCTGTTTCCTGGGTTGAAGTTGATTTTTGGCTCAGTGGTTGAACGTTAGTGTGCATATGTGATCAAAGTGACGTGTGTGTGTGTGTGTGTTTGTGTGTGTGTGTGTGCTACATGATGTGATTCTGAGTTGTGCTGCTGCCTCCGTCAGTTTCACCTGTGATGAGGTGAAGCGTCACATGCTGTGATGTGTTAGAATGTTTTTCAAATCTGAAATGAAGCCCGGTGTGGTTAGGACGGGGCCGTGTCTCAGAGGACATCAGGACAGATCAGGCTCCTCTTTAACTTAATGCATCGATTAGATAATTGAGTCAGGACCGCCTAATGAAATCCTTCAAGGCGGACTCTGATTCTCTTTAACCGTCTCCTCTCGTATATTTTTCACTTCATCTTCTGATCAGCCGTCAGTCTGCAGGACGCCGAGACTCCACCTCCAGATTAAATCAAAGTGCAGTCAGATGAATCAGACTGAACATAAAGATGCTTCATATATTTATGAACCAAACGATTAATCCTTTCATTTAAAAGAAGAAACATGCTGACTGAATGAAGTCGTCATAGAATAATCAGACGTGTGATGGAATCAGATGATTCATGAATAAACTGAATTCACAGACATCTGAAGACTGGGAAAACTTTTAGTCCAAAGAATCAAAGTTTAAAAAAATAATAATTACCAATTAAAAACCATGAATCAGATCCTGAAGAGACTTATAAATAAATATAATAACAATAAATCATGTTCATGTCTTCATCGTGTCTTTAAAAAAACATTTCATTTAGTTTTATTCACAGATCAAGATGGAAGCTTTGGTGATCTCCTCTGTCTCCTCTGTCTCCTCCTCTGCCTCCTCCTCTGTCTCCTCCTCTGTCTCCTCCTCTGCCTCCTCCTCTGCCTCCTCCTCTGTCTCCTCTGCCTCCTCCTCTGTCTCCCCCTCTGTCTCCTCTGCCTCCTCCTCTGTCTCCTCTGTCTCCTCCTCTGTCTCCTCTGCCTCCTCCTCTGTCTCCTCCTCTGTCTCCTCTGCCTCCTCCTCTGTCTCCTCTGTCTCCTCCTCTTTCTCCTCTGCCTCCTCCTTGTCTCCTCCTCTGTCTCCTCTGTCTCCTCTGCCTCCTCCTCTGTCTCCTCTGTCTCCTCTGTCTCCTCCTCTGTCTCCTCCTTGTCTCCTCCTCTTTCTCCTCTGTCTCCTCTGCCTCCTCCTTGTCTCCTCCTCTGTCTCCTCTGTCTCCTCTGCCTCCTCCTCTGTCTCCTCTGTCTCCCCTGGCCCCCCCTCTGTCTCCTCTGTCTCCTCCTCTGTCTCCTCCTCTTTCTCCTCTGCCTCCTCCTCTGTCTCCTCTGTCTCCTCCTCTGTCTCCTCTGTCTCCTCCTCTGTCTCCTCTGTCTCCTCCTCTGTCTCCTCTGTCTCCTCTGCCTCCTCCTCTGTCTCCTCCTCTGCCTCCTTGTCTCCTCTTAGATTAGCTTGGGCTTTATTGTCGTTGCACAAAGTAACAACGAAATTCAGTTTTTCATGTAAGGAAGTGCAGAGTAATATAGAAACTCCTCCTCCTTATCTAGCTCCTCTTCCTCTGCCCTTGCTCTTCCTCCTCCCCCTCCTCCTCCTTTCTGCAGCTCGCAGCTCTTTCTTCACTCTTTATGTTGCTGTGTGTCTCCTGCATGCTCCTCCTCTCCCTCTTCTTGTTGGATGTTTATTGCTGTTGTAGCTCTTCTTCCTCCTCTTCTCCTCTCTCTCTTCTTCTGCCTCCTCTTCTCCTCTCCTCTTCTTTCTTCCTCCTCTTCTTCCTCCTCCTCTCTCCTCCCGCTTCTCTCCTCTTCTCTTCCTCCTCTTCTTCCTCCTCCGCTTCTCCTCCTCCTCTCTTCTCCTTCCTCTCTCTTCTCCTCCTCTTCTTCTCCTCCTCTCTCCTTCCTCCTCTTCTTTCTTCCTCCTCTTCTTCCTCTTCTTCTTCCTCCTCTTCTTCCTCCTCCTCTTCTTCCTCCTCCTCTCTTCTTCCTCCTCTTCTTCTTCTTCCTCCTCTTCTTCTTCCTCCTCTTCTTCCTCCTCTTCTTCTTCTCCTCCTTTTCTTCCTCCTCTTCTTCCTCCTCTTCTTCTTCCTCCTCTTCCTCCTCCTCTTCTTCCTCTCTCTTCTTCCTCCTCTTCTTCTTCTCTCCTCTCTTCTTCTTCCTCGTCTTCCGCCTAGTCTGCTTCCTCCTATGAAAACTTCTTTCATATTTTCACGGTTGATTTAAAATATAAAATGATCTACACTCGTTTAGCTTCTCTGTTTTTATTGTTTCACCTCACACTCCTCCTCCTCCTCCTCCTCCTCCTCCTCCTCCTCAGCACACTGCATTATGACACACCGCCCCCCCCTCCACATTCCTCTGTGTCCACCTTTTGTCTCCTCCTTCGTCCCTCTGCAGCCTCCACACCCAGAAACACCGGGAGACGCCTCCATCCATCTCTGTTAATCTCCTTCACTTCATCCACCCACACACACACGTATGATGCAAACCCTTTTTCATGCTGCTCCCTCCTCCTCCTCCTCCTCCTCCTCCTCCTCCTCCTCCTCTCTGCAGCCTCCTCTTCCTCCCTCCTCACTCTGATCTCTCCTGTTGTAGCCTCGGTGGTGGAGTCTCTTAATAATTTATAAGAATCTAAAATTCAAATGAAGAACAGAGAGAGAGAGAGAGATCTTTTATTAACAGAGAATCAGACCTCGCTCGCTCGCCCCGTCCCAGCATCCTCGGCTGCCTCTCACTCCCTTGCCAACAGTTGCCGTGACAACCCGCGCTCTCGTCCTAGAAACGGTGAAAGAAATGAAGCTTCATCTTCTGTCTTTATTTTGTCATTCCAAAATAAGAGCGTGCCGCAGACTCTGCACTTTTATTTAATCTGGAGGTGGAGTCGTCGTCAGTGTCCTGCAGACTGACGGCTGATCAGAAGATGAAGTGAAAAATATACGAGAGGAGACGGTTGAAGAGAATCAGAGTCCGCCTTGAAGGATTTCATTAGGCGGTCCTGACTCAATTATCTAATCGATGCATTAAGTTAAAGAGGAGCCTGATCTGTCCTGATGTCCTCTGTCCTTCAAACAATCAGGTTTTTAGAGGAATTTGTCAAAACAAACTTTAAATAAAAAGATAGAAAATATAGAAATGTGTTTTTAAATGAAAAGAGTTTGTGCTCAGTGACCTTTGGAGACGATCTGAGCTGATACGAGGCGACAGGCGAGGTCCAGCCTGTGTCTGGACTGTGGGAGGAACCCGGAGAACCCGGGGAGAACCCACACAGACACAGGGAGGGATTAGAACCAGAACCTTCTCACTGCTTCTTACTCAGAAGGTGTGTGTTAATGTGACGTTCAGGGTGGAGGTTGAGGTGGAGGCTGACAGTCAGTGTGACTGCTCTCGTGGCGTGAGGTTCTGGTCCTGATGGGGTGGGAGGTGGAGTCATCATGACCAAATGTTGCTGCTAGAAGATGTTATTCTATTTTCATCAGGAAAATGTTTGGCATAACAGAATTTAAAAGAGCGAGAGTGACGTCTGTTCTAAAACCAACACACGGATTTAATCTTAAAAACGTTCTTGGAGTTCTTCCAACGTTGCCACCACAAAACGCTCAGTAACAGTTCGGATGGTCCAACTTCAGATAGTTTCCAGCTCATTAGCTGAGACTCAACAACAGTTTTCTGAAATCACACGTCTGGTTAAAGTTTGGTTAGTTCAGCTGATGTTCTAAATACTCTGAACTCTCTGCAGGTCGTATTTAACTGTGATTTATTACCTTCAAACACGAGCAGATACTCAAGATCAACAGTGTCTCTGATAAATGTATTGTGTACACCCATACTCATTCTCAGTCAATGTAAGGCATGCACAGGCACAGTAAGAGTCCAGTGTCAGGAGATAATCATGCATACAGCGAACACACCCCAAACTTTGTCAGTTAAAAAAGCATTCAGGAAGCAGATTATACTGAGCGTCACAAACATCGTGTAGATACAAAAGAGATCAGGAGGATGGGAATAGAAATATAAAAATACAAAGGTCAGGTGTCAAAAGAGCGTTTACAAAAGAAATGATGGACAGGAGAGAACAAACACAAACTGAACGGCGTCTACACAGCGAGTGTGAAATGAGAAGTCCTACGGAAGATTTCCAGCTTTCTACATTAGTAAAGGTCAAAGCTTCTATATGTTATATCTCTGTATTACATCTACTGTATAGTGACTTATACTCTACTAATAATGATGTTTATCTATTAATCACAAGAATCTTATTCATCCATTGATGGAAACTCTTCATGTCTCTGTTTTGTTGACAGTTTTCTTCCTTAATTAATAACTATGAGTTTGAATTAACAGGTCATAGCATCAGATCAAGTTCAAGGTTATTGTACAACATAATAAGAAAGTGTATGAATTAAGAATCTCCAATAATCCCATTTGTACGACAGTCGGTTCAAACAGCTTTGCTCTGATCAAATGATAAACTACAAACTTGAACTGATGTAACTTCCTTTAGCTCACACCGTGACTTTTCCTGAACCGGACCAAAGACCCAGGATACGTCCACGATGAAGGTCGCCTGCCTACTGTTACTGTGACGACACATCACCGGACTTTCCTGCACATCCAAATAAAAAGATATGAAACAAAACAAACCCAAAGATATTAAAGATCACTGGGCTAACAAAGTCAGCCAACATCCTCAAAGTTATCTCAGGTTTGTGTTGTCACGTAGTATTTCAATTTTCTTGTACCCTAAAAAAACAACACTGTGGTAATTAACATGAAGTCATTGGGCTTAAGTTAGCTAGCTAGTTTCTACCACTTTGCGTTAGTTCATTATATTTTAAGATGATTGAAACATTATTAATGAATAATTATATGTTAGTAAGTTGCTCTGATATCTGTCTCTAACTGTCTGAACGTTAATCACCAAAAATCTTCCTCAGAACTGTAACTCATTTCTTCAGGGCAGTCTTCTGTTTATGTATTTTTCCATTGACAGAACGTTTGCCGTTAACGATGTAAAGACATTAATACCATAATCACACTGTTCAGAACAAAATACAAACAAAGCACAAGAAGATTTAACAGTCGGATCAAATCATCAAATGAAACGATGTGAGGCGACTCGAGAGGTAGCGCAAGCAAAGTTCATACGACATCCACCTTTTTTTCTTTTGCATAACGTGATTAGTAAACAGGCATGCTACATACAGTACAGGAGTGGGTGGAGTGGAGGTGTAGCAGGACGGAGGCGACCTCACAAGCGCCTCCTGCTCTGCCCGCCCCTCCCCCACCTTTGAGCCTGACCTCACCTGACCTCACCTCTGCGCAGAGACGCCGTCTGATTGGTGCATTAACTCACTCCTCGCGGTTCGTGTGCATTTTTGGCGGTGTGTTCATTTCAGGTCAGTTTCGTCTCCATGACGACTCGAGGACGAATAAAAGAGGTTATTTATTTACAAAGTGCTATCAGTTAGCTCTGCAGCTTCATGTAAAAGCATCCTGTAATAAATAGTGTAAACATGCACAGGTTATAGGAGCCTATGACGGCGGGTCTAGTTCCAGAACAACAGCTTCTTCCTCAGAGCGTCTCAGTAAACAGTTTAAACAGGTGAAAGCAGAGAGGGGGGGGCTGTGCCACACACAGGTGTGTTAAACCTCAAACTGTCACATCAGAGCCAGAAGTTAACGCGACGCCCAACCAGTCCACTCGTAATAACGGTTACCGTGTTCACGGATCAGAACACACCTTCATGTCAGCCGAGCGAAGCCGTGTCCCAACTGCCGCTACTGGAAATACTCTGCTAGTAAAAGTACTGTGTTCAGAACTTTACTGAGGGTTCAGTGTGTTAGATTCAGAGGGCTCTGTTTACAGAATATCATTTCCATAACTCTGTTTTTAGAAGTGTATAACCAGCTGAAAATGTTTCTACTGTAGCCCAGAGCGGACAAACTAAACACTGATACGTGTTTGTGCCGTCAGTCTCGTTGAGGCTGAATGTTTCAGCTGGTTCTTCTAAATCCAACACACTGATCCTTCAGGTCAAAGTACAGAACTATATATATATATAAAATATACATTATAATATTGGATTTTAATTTATTCACCACTTTAATATTGATGCTGGTAAATGTGGAGTTCATTTTAATGACCCTATATATCTCATATATCTGGAAAGTAACTAAAGTTATCCAATAAATGAAGCAGAGTATAATTCATGTGTGGTATGTAATTGGGACACAGCTTGTTGTAAGTAGCATAAGTTGGATTAATACTAATCAAATCAAATGAAAAGTCATTTTTTCTGTATTTCAACACAAAAACGTGTCAGAACCAGACCAACATTCAATCCTGAGTCAAACTCATTGTTTCTGTCTTTAAACAGATCTGGACAAATTAAAGAGAACACAAGCCATGAAGAAGGGACAGTACCGACCCAAATGAATAGCAGGTCGCAGAGAACAGCATCAAGCTGCCCATCACTGTCCGTTAAGTGGAAACACTGCTGTGGTCTGAGAGGTGAATTCATTATGTGTGAGGCAGAGGGACTCGGCTGGATTCAGTTACAGGCAAAGAGCTGCACTCAGACCTGCAACAACCACAGCTGAGCCCGACACACTTCATCTCACAGAGAACCAAAGTAAAGTTCTGATCCGAGAGAGCTGATGTGATTAAACACAGAGGTCCTCCAGCTGCTCCGCTCAGCTCCCAGCTCAGAACACCGGGGGAGTTAGTGTTTGTTTACAGGCATCTATGGACATAATGGCAGAGGACAAGAGAGCGAAGAGGACGTGGACGCTGATGATAAAGAAACAGAACGCTGTAGTTTCATGAATGTAAACTTCTGTTTAAAGACCAAATCTGGTGATAAATCATCAAATCTCATGTTTACACTCAAACCAACGGCAAATTATTTTACTACGTCTCGTACGTGTGGTATGGTACGTCTCTGTATGCTGTGCAGAGGGACAGAGAGGCCATTAAGGGAAAAAATACATATCAAGGTCATGGTTTACTACATCAAGCTCTAAATGTTGCTACACAAAAATAATTCAATCCAATGGAATCCAATCCCCAATGGAACCAATGAAACCAGTGGAACCAGTGGGGACCAATGGGAACCAACAGGGGCCAACGGGAACCAATGGAAACCAACGGGGACCAATGGGGACCAGCAGGGGCCAATGGGAACCAATGGGGACCAACGAGAACCAATGGGGACCAACAGGAACCAATGGGGACCAATGGGAACCAATGGGGGCCAACAGAAACCAATAGGAACCAACAGGGGCCAACGGGAACCAATGGAAACCAACGAGAACCAATGGGGACCAACAGGAACCAATGGGGACCAATGGGAACCAATGGGGACTAATGGGAACCAATGGGAACCAATGGGGGCCAATGGAAACCAATGCGGACTAACGGGAACCAATGGGGACCAATGGGAATCAAAGGGACCTGGCTTGGAGCTGAGACAGGAAGTCAGGAAGTATTCAGAGATGGACCAAATTGTTGAGTCTGCTTGTGGAGATTTGTTGCTTATATTAAAAGTGTGGTATGTAGCTAATATGAAGGTCTGCCGTGGATCTATTTCTGTATGTTATGGATAATAAAACCCTTTCAGTGAGTTTAATGAACAAAGACCTCGATACAAGTCCCAGATGTGGAACAGCAGCTGGACGTGAGATCTCTGACCACGAAGCAGCAGCATGGGTGTGTCCACCTTTACGTTTATATGTGTGTGCTATAAAAACACCAACAGGATCGGATGGACGATGAAACAATCCTCCACTTCCTCAGAAAACAGCTGAGTGTGTTCGTCTTCAGTTCACGTCAAACATCGCAGCAGCAGCAACAACTTTCGGTTTCAGTTCAGCTAAAACCAAGTTTCTCTTTTTTTTTGGCATCAAAAAGTGAAACAACGTCCCCAAGTTCACACCAAGTAAAGATCAGAATAATCCTGTTTCCATGGAGACAGATGTCCATTTCCATGACAACAGACACACTTTGATGGATGAGGGGAAGCGGTCTGAGGAGGAGATAAGCTGCTCTTGTGATTTCTCCTTTCTCTTATTCCATCAGGTGGCGTCATGTCAGGAGTGGGTGGGTTGGTTGGTTGGATGGTTGGTTGGGTGGAGGTAGAGCGTCAGGCGGACCATGCTCGTCGTGCAGCAAGAAACAACAGCAAAGTACAGGAACAGGTTTGATTTTCATCCGGTGCAGGTGCTTGAGAACGATAGTGCTTCAGGAAATCGGAGGGGAAGCGGTGTCGTGTCGGTCACATGTTGTCGTAAGTCAGTCTTGCCATTCCGGGCCGGTTCTGATCAGGATTTTAAAATCACTGAAGACAGAAGAAAGACAGAATATCAGAGACATTTAAGGTGGACGACCAAAAACACTTCATTGGATGATACTTACATCCCCAGTTAAGGGCGATGGCGGCGGTGATGATAGCGATCCCTCCCAGGATGGAGACGACGGACAGAATCATGGCGTTGCGGCCCAAGCGGCGAGCTCCATCGACGTTGCCTTGCTGCAGACTGTTTCGGGACTGAACAGAGTAAAAACAGAGTTCTGGTCAGGATTTGTTGGGTTTTCATCATTTCTAGTCAAACAGTCTGCAGTCGTACCATCACAGAGAAGGTCAGCGCTACGATGTTGATCGGCCACAGCGGGCAGAAGCAGGACAGGATGGCCAGGAGCAGGTAGTCCCTGGGCTTGGACCCGTCCACAGTGGCCTCTGTGATGGCACTGGGCTGGCGGGTGAGCGAGGGCCTGGGTGAGCCCGCCGCCAACGAGCCGGACCGGCTGCCCAAACCAGGCCGACCGTTAGCGTGACCGCCCGGCTTGGCGTGCAGGTTGGGCGACACAGAGGACACTGTGGGCGACGAGTCGACCCTCACGGGACCGATGCCGTTACCTGCAGAAGAAGAAGAAGAAGAAGAAGAAGAAGAAGAAGAGAGCTGATAAGACTGAACAATTTGTTTTTAAAGATGGACGTCTGGAGGAGAAACTAAAGGGCTCCGAGCTGAGGACAGGTGAGGACAGGTGAGGACAGGTGGTGTATTTACTGGTCTCCATGGCGTCGGTGATCACTGTCAGGTGGTCCATGTTTTGTCCGTCCTCTGTTTGTTTGGCGCCAGGAGCGTCTGTTGTCGGGGGCGGGGCTTGTTGCTCTGCGCTGACTGGTTGAGAAGTCACAGCGGCGTCTCTGTCCTGCTGCGTGCTGATTGGCTGTTCTGGTTGCTGGGACTCTTCCATGCTGCTGGATGGTTGGGCGGCGCTGGCACTGCTGGCCATCGGACGGTAAAGACGAAGAGAAGTTCCAAAGAAAAGCTGAACGGGGCGCGCTCTGAAAGAGACACAAAGAATCACTTATGTGTGACGTTTGTTAAATTCACGCTGACACCTGAACAGCAGCATGTTGTACTAAAGTCTGAGACCTCCTCCACGTGTCGCTCTGTAGACCACATCACAGTGACACACACACTCAAAGACTGTTTGAAGACTTGGATAATCACAGAATGAGTCAGTGAACTGGACGAACCATCTCAGTCCTTGTTAGAAGATAAATATATCTCAGGTCGGCCGTGTGGGCCGGAGGTCGAGTCTTCTTCAGTGATTCAGCTTCTTCCAGCCAGCTGAGATGTGAGGCCTGATGTGAGGTCTGATGTGAGGTCTGATGTGAGGTCTGATGTGGAGGTGGATGGAGGTCACTGATGGAGGTCACTGATGGAGGTCACTGATGGAGGTTCTTTAGACTCAACGTCTCTTTAAAGCTGAAACAAACATTAATCAGATGCTGCTGCACATATGAACTGTGTTTACTGCAGGAAACAGATGATTAAGAAATGATAATGTGTGTGTGTGTGTGTGTGTGTGTGTGTGTGTGTGTGTGTGTGTGTGTGTGTGTGTGTGTGTGTGTGTGTGAGGAACATCAACATGTTGAGATCTGTCTGATTCTGATTATCAGCTGGTTACACGCTGATGAAAACAGAATATTATATTCTGTAAATAAATCGGACACACTTTAAAGATAAAGCCTCCACCCTGCAGCCTCCACCCTGCAGTCTCCAGCCTGCAGCCTGCAGCCTCCCTCCCTGCAGCCTCCAGCCTGCAGCCTGCTGCCTCCACCCTGCAGCCTCCACCCTGCAGCCTCCACCCTGCAGTCTCCACCCTGCAGCCTCCAGCCTGCAGCCTGCAGCCTCCCTCCCTGCAGCCTCCAGCCTGCAGCCTCCACCCTGCAGCCTCCAGCCTGCAGCCTCCACCCTGCAGTCTCCACCCTGCAGCCTCCAGCCTGCAGCCTCCACCCTGCAGTCTCCACCCTGCAGCCTGCAGCCTCCCTCCCTGCAGCCTCCAGCCTGCAGCCTCCACCCTGCAGCCTCCAGCCTGCAGCCTCCACCCTGCAGCCTCCACCCTGCAGCCTCCCTCCCTGCAGCCTCCAGCCTGCAGCCTGCTGCCTCCACCCTGCAGTCTCCACCCTGCAGCCTCCAGCCTCCAGCCTGCAGCCTCCCTCCCTGCAGCCTCCACCCTGCTGCAGCTCCATCGACCTTGTATCTTTCTCAATAACGGTTCTTGTGATCAGCTGATTGATACGATGTTCTCTCGGCGGCGTGGATCTTCTCAAAGCCAGAGATCGACAGCTGGGAGGACGGACGGCTCCTTAAAGAGCAGCTGTGTGTGCCAGCACCGGATTGATCACTCGTTCTGTTCCCAGCAGAACTGGTGTAAGCTGTAAGAGCTGACAGACGCACTCTGTTCTCACAGAGCGACTCCGAGCGGCTCAGCTGCAGTGAAATTTAAAACAGGACACGAGTTCTTCAAAGGACCTCTGAGAAAACCTCCTGATAACGTCCTGATAACGTCCTGGTAACGTCTAGTCCATTTCTCAGACTGTGGAGGCACGTCCTGTTTTGATTGACTGAAACGTTACTGAAACTCTCCTGAAATGTTCCTGAAATGTTCCTGAAACTTTCCTGAAACTCTCCTGAAATTTTCCTGAAACATTCCTGAAACACTCTTGAAACGTTTCTAAAACGTTCCTGAAACATTCCTGAAACACTCTTGAAACGTTTCTAAAACGTTCCTGAAACATTCCTGAAACACTCTTGAAACGTTCCTGAAACGTTCCTGCAACGTTCCTGGTCAAAGCAGCGTTGCGGCTGTGTTCACCTGTTACCTGTGAGGTCACATGTTTTTGTCAGTGGAATCTGATTGGCTGTCACGTTGCCAGTTTTCGTGTAGTGGCAGTGAAGTATATTCTACGTACTGTTGATATTTCCGTGTATACATACCTGAAGTATATTTTGCTGATAATGTTTTGACTTAGTAAAAATGCAGGATTTTGGTATGAGTACTTTTACTTCAGTGAAGTATCCGATTACTCCGGACTTCATTCAAAGTTCAGCTGAGTGTTAAAGACTTTTATTCTTTTCCTCCTTGGTGACGTTCACAGCTGAAGAGAAGGTGAAGCCTCGTTAACGAAGTGCTCGTTAGATCATTAACAGTGACAGTAATTAACCTGCTGCAGGAAGTGGCAGGATCAGGGTGGAGCAGCGGACACTAAAGCCTCTGATGGTGTTTGTCTCTTCATCAGTCAGCTGACTGCACACAGCTGGTGTTAAATGGACGAGACAGACTTGAATCTGCTGAGACACACTGAACTCAGTTCCATGTTCACACTGCAGAGGCTGCTTTCTGCCGCCTCAGACCACCTGTTCACACAAAGATCCATTTTCATCTTTTTAGCAGAGCTGCAGAAAATTTATGTCGAGTTTGACTTTTTACATCATCAGCACAAAACTTACTCTGTGACCTGTTGATCCACACTGACCTGTGATCAGGTGACCCACACTGACCTGTGATCAGGTGAACGGTGTCTCTGTCATTCGTACGTCTGTTCTCACACTATGTAACTTTGGGCTCCGGGTCGGGAGAAGTACGTAACGCTTTACGGCACTAAGTCACACAGCAGCAACTATTTCAGTGATTCTGGTGAAACTGGATCATATTTTATGGAGGAAATGTTTTCTGGTTTTCCCTCTGATGTCCTCCGACTGCTCCGCCTCAACTCTCTGTGATTTACAGAGTTTATGATGGACAGTGAAGTAAACTGCTGACAGCTGTAGCTGCTGTTAGCTCAGTCCGTCAGCTTGGCGGTGAGCTGAGTGTTTGTACCACAGGGTATGGACACAGTGGGATGTATTCTCCTCTGGCTCCGTCACTCGCTTCATTTGTCGCCTCTTTAAAGAACCTGATCAGCACTTTTCAGAGCGGTTCTGCTGCAGAAAGATCCAGATCCAGCTTCACCTGCTTTCACCTCCACAGGACACGTTCAAACATGTCGTGAGCATTTCTATGAATCAGCTGAACGAATCCTTCAAAGTGGAAGTCGTTAATGAAGGAATCTATAAACAGTGAAGATCAGTCTGTACATGGAATATTGTGTCTTCGTGACGGAGGACGTGACACGAATACCAACCATCCAAAGCAAACACTTCTCCAGGGTTAGTTAGAGACAACGAAACATTGATGACACAAATGTGACTTCATATTATTATTAATATTATTTCTTAGAAACATTCTGAGGACAATAAATGAAAGCAACACGAACATCTAATACATGAACACACACTGATCATGTCACACACACACACACACACACACACACACACACACACACACACACACACACACACACACACACACACGTACAAATGCAGAAAATGCAGACAAAAGGAGAAGATGGGAGTGTGTGTGTGATTCCACACACACACTGAGTTGCCGTGGCAGCAGCACATGTTTCATGTTTCATGTTTCACACACCCGACATGCAGCACTGAGCTCTTACCTGGTCCTGGTTCTGGTCTTGGTTCTGGTCCTGGTTCTGGTCTTGGTTCTGATCCTGGGCCTAGTCCTGGTCTTGGTTTTGGTTCTGGTTCTGGTCCTGGTTCTGGTCCTGGTCCTGGTCCTGGTTCTGGTTCTGGTCCTGGTCCTAGTCTACAGGAAGCTGCAGGGTGGTGTTCATGGTGTCTGTGCAGCAGCTCCAGTCCAGAGGTGAAGATGAGATGAAACAGTTTTTCTCTTTGTTGCTGTTGATGCAGAGCGAGCGACGCTGCAGCAGCTCTGACTGCAAGAGGTAACAAGAGAGGGAGGGGGGCTTTAAGAGTGTGTGTGTGTGTGTGTGTGTGTGTGTGTGTGTGTGTGTGTGTGTGTGTGTGAAGCATCGTTCCTCTACATCTTCCAGCAGTGTGAAGCTGACTGAAGCTGACAGCAGTGCCTGTCTAAACCTTCAAAATAAAAGCCCAACAGGAGTTTGTGACTAATCATCATCCTCGTGTCTGTGAAGTGAAACCACAAACTGCAGTTCCTCTAACGTCCACCTGAGGCTGGCTCCAGAAGTGAGTCAGTCTCCATAAGTCCCCATGTCCAAATGTCCAACTTCACAGCAGAAATAAACATGTTTACAGCCTGGTACAAAAAACAGTTTTGGTCTCTGTAGCTAATTTCCCCGTTCATGACAACTGTACTGAGGGTGAATTTATATACAACTCACCTGTTCACATTATATTAAGGCTTAAAGTTATGCAGGATTAAGAGCGTGGACGCTTTGATTGACAGGTGGGTGTGGTCATGGAGACTACGTCCAGTTTTAGACAGTCTGCGGGGACGTCACGGAGACTACGTTCAGGTTTTGGACAGTCTGCGGGGACGTCTCAGAGACTACGTCCAGGTCTGCGGGGACGTCACGGAGACTACGTCCAGGTTTTAGACAGTCTGCGAGGACGTCACGGAGACTACGTCCAGGTTTTAGACAGTCTGCGGGGACGTCACGGAGACTACGTCCAGGTTTTAGACAGTCTGTGGGGACGTCACAGAGACTACGTCCAGGTTTTAGACAGTCTGCGGGGACGTCACAGAGACTACGTCCAGGTTTTAGACAGTCTGCGGGGACGTCACAGAGACTACGTCCAGGTCTGCGTTGACGTCTCAGAGACTACGTCCAGGTTTTAGACAGTCTGCAGGGACGTCACGGAGACTACGTCCAGGTTTTAGACAGTCTGCGGGGACGTCACAGAGACTACGTCCAGGTTTAAGACAGTCTGCGGGGACGTCACAGAGACTACGTCCAGGTTTTAGACAGTCTGCGGGGACGTCACAGAGACTACGTCCAGGTTTTAGACGGGGGACTGTTGAAAGTTGTTTATTTTCAGCCTATGAGCGTGTGACAGCTATGCTCTTATTTTGATAGGAGATGAGCCCATTTCCTTTGCTGTGCTGTTTGAACGTGTCAAACTTGGTGAATCTTTTTTTTGTCCCCATCCTGCTGAGATTCTGCTGACGGAGACAATCCCAAACAATGCAGCAGCTCCGTCACGGAGAATCAGACAGTGCTACAGATTCTTCTGACTCAGGTCAGTTTTAATGTTTAATAAAAACACTATGAACCTTCCATTTATCCCTGAGGAACTCTGACTGTTTTCATATTTATAATGGACACAATGTGTCTCATTTATTCAGTTTTATTTTGAAAGTTTGTTCCTGTTTGACTCTGGTGGAGTTGTGAGTGTTTGCTGCCCCTGGTGGTCACACAGCAGAGCTGCATCATGTTACATGGTACTGCCCCCAGTGGACACAGAGAGCAGCTGCAACATGAAATGACCCAGGTGGACAGGAGACAGACAGTGAATCCTTTCAAAATAAGACCACGCTGAAGATGGAGTTTACATCATGGACCTGAACTCACCAGGTGTGTTTGAGGTCTGTTTAAGTCTGCGTTATCTGGACATAGTCTCCGTGACGTCCCCGCAGACTGTCTAAAACTAGATGTAGTCTCCGTGACGTCCCTGCAGACTGTCTAAAACTAGATGTAGTCTCTGTGACGTCCCTGCAGACTGTCTAAAACCTGGACGTAGTCTCTGAGACAACTGGACGTAGTCTCTGAGACTGTCTTAACCTGGACGTAGTCTCTGAGACTGTCTAAAACTGGACGTAGTCTCTGTGACAGTCTAAACCTGGACGTAGTCTCTGAGACTGTCTAAAACCTGGACATAGTCTCTGAGACAGTCTAAACCTGGACGTAGTCTCTGAGACTGTCTAAAACCTGGACGTAGTCTCTGTGACTGTCTAAAACCTGGACATAGTCTCTGAGACTGTCTAAACCTGGACATAGTCTCTGAGACAGTCTAAACCTGGACGTAGTCTCTGAGACTGTCTAAAACCTGGACATAGTCTCTGAGACTGTCTAAACCTGGACGTAGTCTCTGAGACTGTCTAAACCTGGACGTAGTCTCTGAGACTGTCTAAAACCTGGACATAGTCTCTGAGACTGTCTAAAACCTGGACATAGTCTCTGAGACTGTGTAAAACTGGACGTAGTCTCTGAGACTGTCTAAAACCTGGACGTAGTCTCTGAGACTGTCTAAAACCTGGACGTAGTCTCTGTGACGTCCCTGCAGACTGTCTAAAACTAGATGTAGTCTCCGTGACGTCCCTGCAGACTGTCTAAAACTAGATGTAGTCTCCGTGACGTCCCTGCAGACTGTCTAAAACTAGATGTAGTCTCCGTGACGTCCCTGCAGACTGTCTAAAACCTGGACGTAGTCTCTGAGACAACTGGACGTAGTCTCTGAGACTGTCTTAACCTGGACGTAGTCTCTGAGACTGTCTAAAACTGGACGTAGTCTCTGTGACAGTCTAAACCTGGACGTAGTCTCTGAGACTGTCTAAAACCTGGACATAGTCTCTGAGACAGTCTAAACCTGGACGTAGTCTCTGAGACTGTCTAAAACCTGGACGTAGTCTCTGTGACTGTCTAAAACCTGGACATAGTCTCTGAGACTGTCTAAACCTGGACATAGTCTCTGAGACAGTCTAAACCTGGACGTAGTCTCTGAGACTGTCTAAAACCTGGACATAGTCTCTGAGACTGTCTAAAACCTGGACATAGTCTCTGAGACTGTCTAAACATGGACGTAGTCTCTGAGACTGTCTAAAACCTGGACATAGTCTCTGAGACAGTCTAAACCTGGACGTAGTCTCTGAGACTGTCTAAAACTGGACATAGTCTCTGAGACTGTCTAAAACCTGGACGTAGTCTCTGAGACTGTCTAAAACTGGACATAGTCTTTGAGACTGTCTAAAACCTGGACGTAGTCTCTGAGACTGTCTAAAACTGGACATAGTCTTTGAGACTGTCTAAAACCTGGACGTAGTCTCTGAGACTGTCTAAAACCTGGACATAGTCTCTGAGACTGTGTAAAACTGGACGTAGTCTCTGAGACTGTCTAAAACCTGGACGTAGTCTCTGAGACTGTCTAAAACCTGGACATAGTCTCTGTGACTGTGTAAAACTGGACGTAGTCTCTGAGACTGTCTAAAACCTGGACGTAGTCTCTGAGACTGTCTAAAACCTGGACGTAGTCTCTGAGACTGTCTCAGGTGTGAGTTGCAGTGTTTTCTCTGTTTTGTCCTCAAATCAAGGTGTTTTTAGAAAAGGCTTTTATTCTGAAGGAGCAGCTGGCCCGGGCCGCTTCCTGTTCGGTTTGTTGTTGTCTCGCTGTGTTTCCGGTGTGGACGCAGCTGTTCTGGCTCCAAAATGACCAAGCTGCAGCTTCTGAACGCCTACCTGACGGAGCGGCTGACCGGGGTGGTGAAGGAGATCCTGGACGTGGTGGAGGACACGGTGACCGAGTACCGGGAGGAGACCGCCCGGACCAAGCGGGAGAACGAGAGCCTGCGGAGACAGCTGCGGGACATCCTGCTGCTGGAGGCCGAGACAGAGTGGCTGAGTAAGGGCCGAGCTAGTCTGCTAGCTCCGAGCGCTCCAGACTGCGCCTGGAAATGAGCCGCTTTAAACCTTTACAGAGATTTGACGTTAAATATGGACTAAAACCCAGAGTTTGAAGTTTGGACGTGTTGACAGAGGATCCGTTTGAAATTCGGCTCATTTAAAATAAACAGATGAGTCCAAGTTTATTGATAAATGTGACTTTACTTCCTCTTTACACAGCGAGCCTCAGCTGAGCTCCCTGCATATCTGTAACTGTTGTTGGTGGGAAGTGCCTCTGTTCATCTTCAGACCGTGAGCCGAATTATTAATTAATAAGTATTATTACAGAATAAAACAACAACATCCAGTTTATGAGCTCTGTGCTCTGACTTTTAGACGTTACATTAAATTACCAAATTATCGCATGGAGTCTGGCGAGATGTTTTCTCCACGCAGGAGATCCCAAAAAGACTGTCTAAAACCTTGACGTAGTCTCTGAGACGTCCCCACAGACTGTCTAAAACCTTGACGTAGTCTCTGAGACGTCCCCGCAGACTGTCTAAAACCTGGACGTAGTCTCTGTGACGTCCCCACAGACTGTCTAAAACCTTGACGTAGTCTCTGAGACGTCCCTGCAGACTGTCTAAAACCTTGACGTAGTCTCTGAGACGTCCCTTCAGACTGTCTAAAACCTGGACGTAGTCTCCGTGACGTCCCCGCAGACTGTCTAAAACCTGGACGTAGTCTCTGTGACGTCCCCGCAGACTGTCTAAAACCTGGACGTAGTCTCTGTGACGTCCCCGCAGACTGTCTAAAACCTGGACGTAGTCTCTGTGACGTCCCCGCAGACTGTCTAAAACCTGGACGTAGTCTCTGAGACGTCCCCGCAGACTGTCTAAAACCTGGACGTAGTCTCCGTGACGTCCCCGCAGACTGTCTAAAACCTGGACGTAGTCTCCGTGACGTCCCCGCAGACTGTCTAAAACCTGGACGTAGACTCCGTGACGTCCCCGCAGACTGTCTAAAACCTGGACGTAGATCTGCTCCGACTGTAACTGACGTATCCGGCCGCAGACTGTCTAAAACCTGGACGTAGACTCCGTGACGTCCCCGCAGACTGTCTAAAACCTGGACGTAGTCTCTGAGACGTCCCCGCAGACTGTCTATACCTGGACGTAGTCTCTGTGACGTCCCCGCAGACTGTCTAAAACCTGGACGTAGTCTCTGTGACGTCCCCGCAGACTGTCTAAAACCTGGACGTAGTCTCTGAGACGTCCCCGCAGACTGTCTAAAACCTGGACGTAGTCTCTGTGACGTCCCCACAGACTGTCTAAAACCTGGACGTAGTCTCTGAGACGTCCCCGCAGACTGTCTAAAACCTAGACGTACATTAATATTCAGCACTAATACTGTGTTAAGTGTCGTGTTCTTCTTGGTTCTTCCAGGGTCGACCCGGTCCCGTCTTGGCTTTGTGGCTCCTGACCAGCAGCCCTGCGATCCTGAGTCGAGGCCCCGCTCAGAGGAGCCGGACTCCACCCTGAACCAGCCCAGACAGCCTCCAGGTAACGCAGCCAAGCCGACACACGAGCAGGTCGTCTCTGTGCAGTTACTGTCGGTCCAGAGCGAGCCGTCCTCGGTGGCGGTTCTCCTACCGGGGGACAAGAAGCCCGCTGAGGCCTGGGAGCCGGCGCTGAAGCCGGACTCTCAGAAGGAGGTGCTTCCTTCTCGCTCCTCCCTGAGTCCTCTCTCCACCTCCATCCCTAAGATCCACATCGAGGTTCCAGCGCTCAGAGAGGATGCCCGGGTGCCGCCTCCTGCTTCGATCAAACCAGAACCAGAGGAATACAAAGTGACAGAACCTGACGGTCACGCAGACTCTCTGACGGCGTCACACGTCACACAGGAACACTTCAGACCGGATCCAGACCGGATCGTGCTGGTCCACGCAGAGCGACGCGAAGCTCCTGTGAACAAGAAGTCCACTCAGGAGAAGGTCGCACCTGACGATGTCACCGCCCCCGCCTACGTCCCCGAGCTCATCCATCGCTGCCCCCGCTGCGCCGAGGCGTTCGGCCAGGCCGCCAGCCTCCGCCTCCACCTGGAGCAGAAGAGGAAGACCTACGCCTGCGAGTGGTGCTGCAAATCCTTCGCTCAGTCTGCGGACCTGCGGCGTCACCTGCGCACGCACACCGGCGAGAGGCCGCACCGCTGCACCTTCTGCTCCAAGAGCTTCAGCCAGAGAGGAAACCTGCGGCGACACCTGCGCATCCACACGGGCGAGCGTCCGTACAGCTGCCCGTTCTGCTGCCGCACCTTCAGCGATGGCGACACCATGAAGAAACACAAGCGCACGCACTCCGGAGAGAAACCGTACCGCTGCGCCCGCTGCGCCAAGACGTTCACCAGCACCAGCGGCCTGCAGATACACTTAAAGAAGGACATGTGCTTCGTGCCTAACGCCTGATTGGCTGCTGCACACAAAGACACGTCAGGCAGTGTGACAGGAAGTGAGCGCCACAAGCCGGGAGGAACGCCATTACACACCGAAGCGCCCGTCGGACAGGGAGGGCTGCTGATAACAGACGGTGTGTCAAGACGTGTTTACAAGCTGCTGGCTTGTGATGCAGCTCTGGGATGTACACACACCTGTACACACACCTGTACACACACCTGTACACACACCTGTACCCACCTGCTGAACCTTGATGGGCCAGTGAGTGACAAGGAGTCCAGCAGAACTCTTCTTAGTGTCCGCTGAGCGTCTTTAATGCACTTTGTGTTTTCCTGATTTTCTAGGCAGCTACACCTTCACACTGACTTCATCCATATTTATTTATTTATTCTGTCTGAAGTTTGAAACTTTCACGGAGACGCTGGACAGAGTCTCACTGCAGAGGACAGGCTTCAGTCCACGTCCTGTGCTGTGGTTGGAGGAGGCCTTCCTAAATCCCACCCCTATCTGCTCCGTGCTCCAATCACAGTTCACAGAGCATTACTCCACCTGTGTCATACATGCATCGTCATGGATGTTTGTCGTTAAGGACACCTGCGGGTCGTTGAGGTCACCTGTGGGTCGTTGAGGACACCTGTGGGTCGTTGAGGACACCTGTGGGTCGTTAAGGACACCTGTGGGTCGTTGAGGTCACCTGTGGGTCGTTGAGGACACCTGTGGGTCGTTGAGGACACCTGTGGGTCGTTAAGGACACCTGTGGGTCGTTGAGGACACCTGTGGGTCGTTGAGGACACCTGTGGGTCATTGAGGACACCTGTGGGTCGTTAAGGACACCTGTGGGTCGTTAAGGACACCTGTGGATCTGTGCTTACTGTGATTGGAGCACAGAGCGAATAGGGGCAGGACTTAGAAAGGAACAAGGAAACGTGGAGGCGTGAGACGACGTCCACGTTGAACTCCTTCTTGATAATTAAAGTTTTTCCTCGTTAGCGTTGATGAACGTCAGCTCAGAGCTCTCTTCTGTTTCAGGTCGACTGCACATATAAATGAAATGTGTCATGTGACTGTCATTCACTAAAATAAATCACGTCACAGATTGATAAACACGGTCTGTTGAGTTCTGGAGCTTTCAGTCGCATGACACAGAAGAAGAAGTCGTTAATGTAAACATCGACAGTTATTTGAAGAAGGTCATGTGATCCAATCGAAAGCTCCAGATCAGCCACTAAATGGACCTCATCATTCCACGCTGAACCCACGACGGCAGCGAGTCCCAGCCAATCAGAGTCACCGATTTCAGGTAGCGTAACGTTAGCCAGAGCATCAGGTAGATTAACATCTGTGATGATTCATATTTATAAACACGTCTGTGTCACATGACAACGTCTTTAATAAAAAGGTTACTTCCTGTCCAGGTGACAGGTGTGTGTTCATGTTTTACTCACTGTGATGCATGATGGGAATATGGAGTCAGCTGTCCGATGTGACGTGACGTGACGTGACGTGACGTGACGTGACGTGACGTGACGCGACACGTGAGTGTGGGAACGTTCAGCGCTGGATGACAAATATCACAGGAAGCATTTATAACATCTTCATTTATATGATCATTATCATGGATTCATATTTCATTATGTTTATTTATATTTAATTATATTCCTGACTGAAGCTTTCCTCATGAATTCTTCAATTAAAAATTTATAGTATGAAATAAAAAAATGGATCAAATTCGCTGAAGGAAAAACTGATTTGAAAAACTTCATCTGATTTCAGATGTTGTACTTTTAAAATACAGTTACATGTAATAGAGTATTTGCATCGTACTTTTACCTCAGAGAGCTGACCACAGTAATATTTGTATTAAATATCATCCTCTGATCCGCAGGCTGTTGTGCAGGTGCTGTTGCAGTGCTCTGCTCCGGCTGCAGGGGGCAGCAGTGACTCACTCACCTGAGCAGCATCACAGTTAAAGAATCACACAGTGTGTGTGTGTGTGTAGCATTCCAAATTTATTGTTGCGTCGTACATAAAACACCTGATAGAAATGTAACTGTACAGCACAGATCAGTGTAAACAACGTATAGAAAGCCACGCTCGTACATTCAGTCGTGCATAAAAGATGAACAAGAACACTGTAAACAACGACCCTCGGAGACGTACCTGAATGTGTCATCACTTTGAATTAGAAAACAGGCAGCGAGTATAGATAGAAAGAAGTATATCAACATATTGCATCATGCAACAACAAGGAAGAACCACTTGATATCGTCATCATCATCGTCATGGCAACAATAGGACAGTTTGTTTTTTCACAGTCGTATTAAGGAGTGCAAAGAGAAGACGTGATCCGTGACAGAGCAAAACAATCAGAAGAAATTCAGATTTATGACGTTTGAAACGTCCGCTGCACCCCGCCTCCCAGACAGTGATTGTCCAATCATAGTGCAGCGTGGAGAGAACAGTTAGTGTGACCTCTGGTCTAACTGGGGGTCGCGTGCTCGAGATGAAAAGCTGCTTCTGTCTGAAACATTGATGTGAATTTTGAATCTGCCTCTGTCATCGATGACAGCGACAGTGACTGAGGGAGCGGGGCTTAGCGGGCGTCGAGTTACGAGGACTTGTTGTGAAATGACAGTATATTCCTGTCAGCGTGCAGCATTTAAACCAGCAGACGTTACATGTCATCACGTGAGATCCCTTCACTGTGAGCACCTTTGAAGACCAGCTGACAGAAAGATGAATGTGCAGCTCGTCCTGACCGATCCGTTGTAAATGTGATCACTGAAAGCTGAACCTGTTCAATCACTGTGAAACTGACAGATTGCTTGGAGCCTCCCTGTTGTGTTCAAGGACGCCTGTCTGCTCTTTTCAGCATCATTAGCATAATGAAGTAGATCGGGTTCAACAAAGTATTATTTATCTCCGAGCCGGGACAGAATCTCACGCCTAAACTCCACCGGGCACGTCTCCGTCACATCACGACCACGCGACTTTAAACTCCACCACAAGCGACGAGCGACTTTAACCGGCTCAGATTTGGTCATTTTTCCTGTTTCATGTGCTTCAAAATAGAAGTTTGATTAAAATCGACCGTGTTCTCCATGCTGGGTGGGACTTCCTCAAGTCAAATGATCCCACTCCCAAAAAAGAACTGAACTTCCCAGCTCAAGCTGCTGCAGGTGAGCTGGGAAGTTCAGTTCTTTTTTGGGAGTCAGATCATTTGACTCAGAAGTAGCGCCGGCTCTTCATGTTACCACTTATACCTTTTATAATTCAGCCAAATTAATCACATATGATTTTATGTGTAATGTCAATAAATTGCTGTAGCCGATAGTTTTCATTGCGTTTACAGACACGAGTCTGTGTAAACGTGCTACGTACACACGTAAACCAGAAAAATCTGACCATGTTAAAGTCTGGTGCACGTTCTTTGGACGTCCCGTGTCCGGTAGAATTTAGCCTTTAAAGAATCAAAATTACATTTGGTTTTGTCGAATCCTCAAAAAAAATCGATCAAACATTCTGGATAAAAAATATGAAACTGAAAATGAGACAAGTAACAACTACGTCGTATGAGACGCCATTTCTAGCTGCCGGGGAAACGTTTCAAATGTTTTATCCAGATCATTCGAAGACTTTTCTTCAGCACGTTATTTTACGCTTGTCATTTATATTCTGTCAGTCAGAAGCAGAGGCTGGCATGTGATGGAAAGTTCTGTGTTTGTTCTGAGCTCTCGGTTCTGACTGGATCATGCAGACAGGCGGCGTCGTGACACCAATAAAACATAAATTCTGATCATAGCACAGAACGTGATTTACAAAACAGAAAGAAACGGAGACCGCCTCGGGTCGAGCTGAGTGCGGGTGTGATGCAGCCGACGAGCTTCTTCTTCTGGATGATCGATAATGAAGGCACACCACCATGCTGCTCCGGCTCCGCCCGGCTCTCCGCCCGTCATGGTGGCTCTTATTATAATACACTTTCCCTCTCAGCTTCTGCTGATTCCCGCGGTGAAGGCCTCCGTCCCCTGAAGTAACCGCGTGAACCATGTGACGGCGGACGTGGTTTAGTCGTGGCTGACGGTTCGTGGCAGCTCGTTGGTCAGGATGTGCCACCGCTCCACCCTCCGGCCCTTGTTCTTCAGGCAGTCCATCCAGTGACGGAGGGCGTCGCCCTGCGAGTGACAGCTCAGACAGACGCCACCTGAACGAGCAACAGACAGGAAGTCACCGTGTTAAATCCTGCTGCATGTTTGATACATTAATGACAGACAGCATTCACCTGGTACAAGCCAGCGCAGCATGAGCAGGAGGTGACAGACGTTACCTGTGATATTGTTGGATGTGATGAAATAGTTCATGAAGAGAAACGAGGTTCATTGATCAGGAGGGCTTCGTGCTGAGCGGATCACATCTGATGATTCGTCTAATTCAGACAAACTTCGTCCTCGTCGTCTCTTCACAGGATGAGTCCATCTTTCTAAACTGCTCACTCGAGCTGTGTTTGGTTTTGGTTAAAAGTGTTGAGCGTCGTACTTTTAGCCTCCGGACAAACTCAGCAGTAAAACCGAACATGGTGCTGAAGATTCAGGTCTAATTAAGCTGTGAGCTCTCCAGATAAATGATCTGCAACCAGCAGCACTCACCATATTTAACACCAGTGTCAGTGTAATAACACACTGAGTGTGTAATTATCAACAGAGGAGTAAAGAGCGTGATCATCGTACAGATGGTGATAAAAACGCATTAATAATCTGCCGACACTAACGAGCAGCATGTGTCGGATTCATTAATATTTACAGCTGACCAACGTTTTCAGTTCATCTTCAGATTATCCGCTCAGACGTTCTTCACTCATCCATGAAACATATTCATGACTTCACTAAAGGGCTGTGGAGTTCAGGAGCTGGATCGGCCGTCGGTGTCTCACCTATGAAGTCATTGGAGCGTCCCAGGTCGTAGTCCCACACCGTCACCTCCAGCGTCTTGTTGGCGAGCTCGGACAGAGAGATCTCGTAGAAGAACTCCTGCAGTGATCACACAGAGTTAGACCAGAGTGCAGATCTCTGAGTAAATACAACATGTACACACTGATCAGCCAGAACATTCAGACCACCTGTCTAATACTGTGGAGGTTCAAACATCTCTAACCCGTCGAAGCCTGGACTCCTCAGACCTCTGAAGGTGTGCTCTGGTATCTGGTACCAAGACGTGAGCGGCAGATCCTTGAAGTCCTGGAAGTTTGGAGGTAGGCCTCCATGGATTGGACTTGTTTGTCCAGCACGTCCCACAGATGTTCATTGGAGATCTGGAGAACCTTGAACTGGTTGTCGTGTTCCTCAAACATAACGTAACATCCACATGGACGGCAGGTTTCCCAGCAGAACATCTTCCCATGATGCATCCTGCTGCCATGTGTCCCCCAGGTAAGCAACACACCTGGCCGTCAACGAGATGTGACGAAAACCTGATCCATCAGACCAGGCCACCTTCTTCTGACCGGGGTCAGCGCGGACGCCCTGACTGGTGTGTGTGTTCTCACACCTGAATCAGAACCAGCATGAACTTCTTCAGCAGTCTGAGCTACAGTAGCTCGTCTGTTGGGGCCGTTCATGATCGGTTCTGACCCACTTTTCTACCTCTAACATGTCGACTTTGAGGACGAGGTGATCCACCCACTCCAGGATCCACGATCATCAGTGTCAGAGGTCAGAGTGTTCGGGCTGATCAGTGTCGCTGACGTTAATATCTGATATACAGAAACATTCTGACTTTATTCATTGGTCTGTGTGTCTTCCTTTATGAAATATGAAATATGACAGTTCACAGCTTGTCTCATCTCACAGCTGTGAAGATTCATATTCAGAGTTCTTCTGATAACTGACAGGAACCCACCTGAACCTCAGGTGAGCTGAAGGCAGCCTGAGGGGGAGCAGCAGGAGGTGAGGGGGTCTTACCTCGTTGAATTCAGGGTTGAGGGTCTTCTTCATCACGGCTGTTTTGTGCTTGGACTTCTTCTCTATGTCAGGCTTCAGGTATCTGACAGCAAGGGAAGGAGACGAGGGAAGGAGACAAGGAGACGAGGGAAGGAGACAAAGGAAGGAGACGAGTTTGATGAGTGTACAGTCCGGTCTGACCGGGTCATGTTTGGATCCTCCTGTTTCTGATTCAAACACTGAGATCATCCTGAGATCAATGAGACAACACAACCATCTGCAGCAGTTTGATCAAATCATCATTAATAATGAATCATCATGGCTGGCTGCTGTGTTTGTGTGTTAGTCAGAGTTTGTCTGCAGGTTTGAATCATATCAGTGAGAAGCATAAAGTCTTTATGAAGATAATAATAAACACAGACAGACTGATCAGAGTCTGCTGTTTAAAGAGCTGTTGACCAGTTTTAAAGTCATATATTGACGAGCAGCGAGCCGTGACGCAGCATGCACACACTGATGCTGCAGTGATAGACCCGAGTGCCGGCTCCACCCTCAGCTGTCAGTCTCTTCTTGTATATTATATTCTGACGGTGGAGACCTGTCCCCTCTTCACAGCCTCTGTCCCTCGAGTGCATAGAAATCCTTAAATCCCCGACTTTGTCCCCGAGTGTTTCCTCCTGACAGAGCTCAGCTCTGCTCACTCTGATTCTCCTGCTGGGAAACAGATGGTGCTTCTTTAACAGCAACTGCATTGATTAGCAAAGCTAATAGGATGGAGCAACTCCACCTTCTGTTTGTCTCGTTAGTGCCAAAGTCAGTCAGTCATACAGGAAGGTTCATGTGTGGCTCCGACACATTTCTCTGTTCGACTGTCTAAAACCTGGACGTAGTCTCCGTGACGTCCCCGCAGACTGTCTAAAACCTGGACGTAGTCTCTGTGACGTCCCTGCAGACTGTCTAAAACCTGGACGTAGTCTCTGTGACGTCCCCGCAGACTGTCTAAAACCTGGACGTAGTCTCTGTGACGTCCCCGCAGACTGTCTAAAACCTGGACGTAGTCTCTGTGACGTCCCCGCAGACTGTCTAAAACCTGGATGTAGTCTCTGTGACGTCCCCGCAGACTGTCTAAAACCTGGACGTAGTCTCTGTGACGTCCCCGCAGACTGTCTAAAACCTGGACGTAGTCTCTGTGACGTCCCCGCAGACTGTCTAAAACCTGGACGTAGTCTCTGTGACGTCCCCGCAGACTGTCTAAAACCTGGACGTAGTCTCTGTGACGTCCCCGCAGACTGTCTAAAACCTGGACGTAGTCTCTGTGACGTCCCCGCAGACTGTCTAAACCTGGACGTAGTCTCTGTGACGTCCCCACAGACTGTCTAAAACCTGGACGTAGTCTCTGAGACGTCCCCGCAGACTGTCTAAAACCTGGACGTAGTCTCCGTGACGTCCCCGCAGACTGTCTAAAACCTGGACGTAGTCTCTGTGACGTCCCCGCAGACTGTCTAAAACCTGGACGTAGTCTCTGTGACGTCCCCGCAGACTGTCTAAAACCTGGACGTAGTCTCTGTGACGTCCCCGCAGACTGTCTAAAACCTGGACGTAGTCTCTGTGACGTCCCCGCAGACTGTCTAAAACCTGGACGTAGTCTCTGTGACGTCCCCGCAGACTGTCTAAAACCTGGACGTAGTCTCTGTGACGTCCCCACAGACTGTCTAAAACCTGGACGTAGTCTCTGAGACGTCCCCGCAGACTGTCTAAAACCTGGACGTAGTCTCCGTGACGTCCCCGCAGACTGTCTAAAACCTGGACGTAGTCTCTGTGACGTCCCCGCAGACTGTCTAAAACCTGGACGTAGTCTCTGTGACGTCCCCGCAGACTGTCTAAAACCTGGACGTAGTCTCTGTGACGTCCCCGCAGACTGTCTAAAACCTGGACGTAGTCTCTGTGACGTCCCCGCAGACTGTCTAAAACCTGGACGTAGTCTCTGTGACGTCCCCGCAGACTGTCTAAAACCTGGACGTAGTCTCTGTGACGTCCCCACAGACTGTCTAAAACCTGGACGTAGTCTCTGAGACGTCCCCGCAGACTGTCTAAAACCTGGACGTAGTCTCAGAGGCATGCAGTGGTTCTGGAGTTCTTACATTTTGACGTAGGGGTCAGAGAATCCGTTGACGTCCATGGCTGCCAGGTGGGCACAGCGCTTCACACCCACACAGAGACCTCCGCTGCGACGTCCTTCACCTCTTCCTCCTCCTCCCTCTACGTCTTTGTCCTCCAAACTGAGCGGAGGCAGAAACTGCAGGGACAGAAGAAGACGTCCTCTCTCCTCCAGGCTGTGCAGCTGCTCGTTCTCCCACTGTGGACACAATCAGGTTAACGGGTTAGTTTGGTTGACTTCAGTCAGATGTGGTTCTGCCATCAGGTCTGAGGTTCTGCAGGGAAAGGGACCAAAGAACAACTCCAACATCTGGATCCAGTGCTGGTCCATCCAGATCATGGACACATGTAAAGATGGACTCTGTCCATCTTCACACTGTCAGTCACTGTTTGTTTGGACTCCACCTGACTTTAACTGCTCATAATGTAAGAGGAATGTGAACACAGCATGCAGTCATGCTCCTCTGAGAACATTACCACACCTGAGATCTCACCTGCTGTCCAGGTGACTCAGAGAAGCTGCTGTAGAGTCACGATGGAAGAAGCTCTGAATGGATCAGTTCTACATGTTCATCATGGTATCTGAGCTGGAGCACAGCTCTGACCTCTGAGCTTTCTGTTCTTTAATATCTGAAGTTTTTGTTTATTTGGCTCTGTTTGAATCATCTCTCTGTGTTTTCCTGTTTGGTGACAGCAGGACGAGTCTCTGCTGTTTGCAGACTGAAAATATATTCCAGCGTTCCTCATTCACTGTGACTCCCACAGGTTGAAGCAAACCCACATCCTGCCATGTTTCCACGGAGGACTCCCACTGCCAGCAGCTTTCTGTTTGGACTCATCTCTGGATATTTTTGGTATTTGCACATTTTTGATTCTTTCTCTCTCTGTGGGTGAAGCTCAGGCCTGAACATGCTGTGTTCTAATCATGGAGATGGAGGTCATACAGGTTCTGTTATTAGTCTCCGTGACGTCCCCGCAGACTGTCTAAAACCTGGACGTAGTCTCTGTGACGTCCCTGCAGACTGTCTAAAACCTGGACGTAGTCTCTGTGACGTCCCCGCAGACTGTCTAAAACTGGACGTAGTCTCTGAGACGTCCCCGCAGACTGTCTAAAACCTGGACGTAGTCTCCGTGACGTCCCCGCAGACTGTCTAAAACCTGGACGTAGTCTCTGTGATGTCCCCGCAGACTGTCTAAAACCTGGACGTAGTCTCTGTGATGTCCCCGCAGACTGTCTAAAACCTGGACGTAGTCTCCGAGACGTCCCCGCAGACTGTCTAAAACCTGGACATAGTCTCCGAGACGTCCCCGCAGACTGTCTAAAACCTGGACATAGTCTCCAAGACGTCTCCTCAGACATGGACAGGTTTCTTCGATCCACCTAACCTCCTCCACACACAGACTTCTCAAACATTCATTTCTTTGATAAAACGTATCTCCACAGATGACGAGACATCCAGCATCATTACTGTGAAATGGACAGAGGAGAAGCAAAGCTGTCACTGACCCGTCCATTCATCATCCAGTTCCTGTGTTACCTGAGCCCTGAGTGCACAGGTGGAGCTGAGAGCACGACTCAAAGTGGATAATGAAGGTGTAGTGGAGCCTGTTCAGTGCAGCTTTAATCCTGTTTTCTACTGATGAGCTGGAGATGTGATGTGAGCAGGAAGCCGTGATGGACGACGTGTTCACATCCTTTACTGTGTGGCAGGTGAGGTAAGTTTCCCTCCACCCGCCAGAATGTCAGCACAGGTGTGGTGATTGTGGGCCGTGTGGCGTGCGCATATTTGGGCCAGGTAATCACAGCTCAGGTGTGTTTCCTGTTTCCATGGGTCTGTCCTCAGTGTGTGTGTCTGTGCTCAGTGTGTGTGTGTCTGTGCTCAGTGTGTGTGTGTCTGTGCTCAGTGTGTGTGTCTGTGCTCAGTGTGTGTGTGTGTCTGTGCTCAGTGTGTGTGTCTGTGCTCAGTGTGTGTGTGTCTGTGCTCAGTGTGTGTGTCTGTGCTCAGTGTGTGTGTGTGTCTGTGCTCAGTGGTGTGTGTCTGTGCTCAGTGTGTGGTGTCTGTGCTCAGTGTGTGTGTGTCTGTGCTCAGTGTGTGTCGTTGCTCAGTGTGTGTGTGTCTGTGCCAGTGTGTGTGTGTGCTCAGTGTGTGTGTCTGTGCTCAGTGTGTGTCTGTGCTCAGTGTGTGTGTCTGTATTCAGTGGTGTGTGGTCTGTGCTCAGTGTGTGTGTGTCTGTGCTCAGTGTGTGTGTGTGTCTGTGCTCAGTGTGTGTGTGTGTCTGTGCTCAGTGTGTGTGTGTCTGTGCTCAGTGTGTGTGTGTGTACTCAGTGTGTGTGTGTCTGTGCTCAGTGTGTGTGTGTCTGTCCTCAGTGTGTGTGTCTGTGCTCAGTGTGTGTGTGTCTGTGCTCAGTGTGTGTGTCTGTGCTCAGTGTGTGTGTCTGTGCTCAGTGTGTGTGTGTGTCTGTGCTCAGTGTGTGTGTCTGTGCTCAGTGTGTGTGTGTCTGTGCTCAGTGTGTGTGTCTGTGCTCAGTGTGTGTGTCTGTGCTCAGTGTGTGTGTGTCTGTCCTCAGTGTGTGTGTGTCTGTGCTCAGTGTGTGTGTCTGTGCTCAGTGTGTGTGTGTGTCTGTGCTCAGTGTGTGTGTCTGTATTCAGTGTGTGTGTCTGTGCTCAGTGTGTGTGTGTCTGTATTCAGTGTGTGTGTCTGTGCTCAGTGTGTGTGTCTGTGCTCAGTGTGTGTGTCTGTGCTCAGTGTGTGTGTCATTACAGGCCGCACACTTTACCAGCTGCGTCTCTGCGGCTTTGATCGACTCAACTTTGACCTTTGACTGAGACGGAAAGCTGCAGATTGAGACAAAGAAGGAGGTGAGGATGCTCTTTGAATCAGCCGCTGAGAGCGCTCGCTTCCCACAATCTTTCACCAAACTGCAGCTAAAAGGAAAAAAAGCTCAGTAAATAAGCAGATCCATGGTTTCTTGGCAGGGAGTCTCTCCCTCCCACCTCCAATTGGTGGGAACCACACTTTGTAGATGAACCTGCACTGGAGGAGATATCTGCTCCGGAACATTTACAAAGGCAACACGAGGCATCAGTCCGGCTGCAGATATCTGCTCCCAACCCACACCAAGAAACACGTCACCAGGCTTCAGGTTCATGTTCCAGGTGAGCGGCTGACGGACAGACGAGAGCTCGTCCTGAGTTTGAACCCAGAGAGTCAAAGACTTCAGAGATCCATCAGAACTGACACCTGACAGACCACCTCCGACTTAAAATGTGCTCAGTGCTCCAAGATTTCCAAGAGCCTGAAGGAATCTTTGTTCAGAGACATGAAACATATCGCAGACTGACTAAAACCTGGACGTAGTCTCCGTGACGTCCCCGCAGACTGACTAAAACCTGGACGTAGTCTCTGTGACGTCCCCACAGACTGTCTAAAACCTGGACGTAGTCTCCGTGACGTCCCCGCAGACTGTCTAAAACCTGGACGTAGTCTCCGTGACGTCCCCGCAGACTGTCCAAGACCTGCATGTATCTGTGCGTCTCTGCCAGTGACAAGTACTACATTTACTCAAATGCAGTACTTGTACTTGAGTATTCGTGGTCATTGTGTTTACAGGTGCTGACTGAAATGATCTCCCCATTCATTTCAATGGAGCCAGAAGCTGTGTTGGACACGGAGACAGCTGGAGACAAAAACAGCTGTGTTGGACACGGAGACAGCTGGAGACAAAAACAGCTGTGTTGGACACGGAGACAGCTGGAGACAAAAACAGCTGTGTTGGACACGGAGACAGCTGGAGACAAAACATTTCTAATCAAAGAAGTTCCTTTAAGAACACTGAGATGTGTCGGGCGTCAGTCCGTCAGACTGAGCTGCTGTTTGTTTCAGGTTTGTGTTTCACACCCGGCTGCTCTCAGATCAGCCTGCACACAAAGGACAGGCTGAGGGTGAGTCATTAGGTAAAGCTCCTGTTTGTCACCACACTGAGGTCAATTGGCTGAAAACGCTGGAGGGATTTCACCGACAATAAAACACCTCACTGCCTCCGTCTTTGTTAAAACACCTGTACGACTGCTGAGGTGAGGACAGGCAGCTAATGAGCTCACACCAGGTGAGAAAAACACAGCGAGACCGACAGGAAGCTCAATCTGAAAAAAAAATCTTTTAAAAAATGTCAAATTAGATTTTTTTCATGACACGAAGCCAATAAAAGACTGAACACCGGGGACAGCACGCCGCGGGCGACAGACGCCGCTATGGAACATTAGGTGGGGGGCTGTTACCATGGAAACGCAGGTTTTAATTCCCAAAAAACAAAAAAAACAAAATCGGAAACGGAAAAGATGGAAATGTGTTCCAACTGCAAAGACCAACAAGTCCCAAGTCAAGACCCACCAGGACCAACAAGACTACATGAGACCAGAAGACTGGACGTTTCATGTCCGGAGCATCAGTCAAACTGAACACATTTCTTTTACAGTAATAAACTCTCCCAGGTCCATTATCCGTCCCTGTGGACACGTGACATGTGGTTTGGTAAATGGACGTGACAGACTATTAACAGAATCCCGTCCTGAGGTGTGGAGCCATGAACGCGAGGCCTTCCTGTCGTGGTGAGCAGTTCAGAGACCCCCAGAGGTCTTTAAGGTCTCAGAGTCATCCAGAAAAATGAGAAGTAGTTTCATCTCATAACAGTTTAATTTACTGGAAACGATCCCAGTGCCAGAGCGTATAATAAGGACTAATTCAGATAATAGGTTTCCCTGCACTCTGCCACGGTTATCTGCACACATGGAGCGGAGAACGACAAAGAAGCTCATCGTGAAGATACAGATCTGAAGTAGACCGTGTACGCCTCGCCTCATATGGAAATCCACTTCAACTGAACGTGAAAGGACTCTTCAAAGAAAGAGGAATCCTCTTGTTCTCTTTATATCTGAGTCTGTGTGAGAGTCCAGTCAGCACAGAGCCCGGGGGAAGCAGAAAGATCCAAACCTGCTCGCCCTCAAACTAAAACTCTGACATCTCTGAAGATTCATTCATCCAGGTCACACGACCTGCTGAAGACGGTCGTAGGAAACGTAACTTTTTAAACTTTAACTTTTCACTTTTAACTAACTGGTGGTGGAATCTCTGCTGAGGTCACCTGTGAGTCGCTGAGGTCACCTGCAGGTCGCTGAGGTCACCTGCAGGTCGCTGAGGTCACCTGCAGGTCGCTGAGGTCACCTGTGAGTCGCTGAGGTCACCTGCGAGTCGCTGAGGTCACCTGCGGGTCGCTGAGGTCACCTGCAGGTCGCTGAGGTCACCTGTGGGTCGTTGAGGTCACCTGCGGGTCGCTGAGGTCACCTGTGAGTCGCTGAGGTCACCTGTGGGTCGTTGAGGTCACCTGCGGGTCGCTGAGGTCACCTGTGGGTCGTTGAGGTCACCTGTGAGTCGCTGAGGTCACCTGTGAGTCGCTGAGGTCACCTGTGGGTCGTTGAGGTCACCTGCGGGTCGCTGAGGTCACCTGTGGGTCGTTGAGGTCACCTGCGGGTCGCTGAGGTCACCTGTGGGTCGTTGAGGTCACCTGCGGGTCGCTGAGGTCACCTGTGGGTCGCTGAGGTCACCTGTGAGTAGCTGAGGTCACCTGTGAGTCGCTGAGGTCACCTGTGGGTCGCTGAGGTCACCTGCGAGTTGGTTGTTGAGTAATTATTGATTTTAATTATTGATTAATTATTGAGTGTGACCACTTCTTTCAGTGATGCAGAACTTTCTGCAGAAGCTGAACCCAGTGTGTCATCAGAACCACCTCACACAGCGTGACCTGCATCGTGAGCCTCAGCTCACCTGGTCCAGGACTTCCCGCAGTGAGCTCTCTCTGCAGTGTAGTGTAACCAGCGAGCGTCATTAATTAGATTTTTTCCCCAGGCGCAGTGGGTGGTAATGTGATTTTGCTCGTGCACATCCCATGACGGTGAAAGGATTCAGAGAGGGGTCGCGGTAATCCAAGGACAATGTCAGCCAGCTGAGACTTAATGTGGTCTCCGTAATCCAGCCGTGATAAAAACATCCAGAACCACGATGGATGTGTGTGTTTGTATGTTTCATGTTAATGAAGCAGAAACATGAAGCAAGAGAACACGACTTGTGTCAATCATTTCAACTTGTGTGACTAAATACCAAGGGAATTGTAGTCCTAGGTTTCTTGGACTACAAGTTAAATCACCTGTGATTTACAGAGTTTCCCGATGGACAGTGAAGTAAACTGCTGACAACTGTAGCTGCTGTTAGCTCAGTTTGTTAGCTGCTGTTAGGATGGAGTATCGGGTAGAATAGGAGGTCTTCAGGCCCGGGGCACAGAGCCAGTGTCATGCCAGAACAGGAGCTGGGCGAGCAGGCAATGTAACCGGACAGGAGTAAATGTGGGACTGTCTTTTAGTGGTTGGTGACAGCTTTGTGAAATAAAAGACAGACGCTGAGCTGGGCTTCTTTCTGCTGGACGCCTGTCTTCACCTCCATGATGAGTGATCTGCTCTGTGGTTATTGAAGTGACAGTCTGCAGCATCATTCATCTTTGTGCTCACTAATTCTGCTGAAGAGGGCATGTAGTTTGCAGCATGATGACACTGAACACAATGTCATTGTTGCATGTTGTGACTCTTCGGTTTGTTGTTTCTACATTTACACTAATATGTTGTGCTCAAACTACGATGCTGCATCGCTTTAAATGTTGAAGCCTCGAGGCGCCTGAACTCCAACAAACCTAGGACTACAACTCCCTTGATGTTTAGCTCAACTAATTGACACAAGTGTTTTGCATGAAGGCTCATCAAGAGATGTTCCTGCAGATGTTCCTGTTGTGTTTTTCAGTCGAAGGCTGAACTGGAACCAGCTCCCCCCTTTAATAACCATACAGTCTCTTATTGCTCTGCACATGGGATTTGATGACAATAAGAAAAATCATCCTCAATATGTGGTTTCTCTGTATTTGACCTTTGTAATCAGAAAGCCGGTGGCCTGAATCTTCCAACAATGTTTTTACTTGTCTGAAGTGAAGTGACCCTGAGAGCAGATCTGCATCCACCTCCTTGGATAAAAGAAGCTGATCAGAAGAGCAGCGAGTGACGGCATGAAGAGCGAAGGGGCGACGAGGTCTGCAGGAGACAGGAAGTGACAAGGACGAGGACTTGGTTCTGTCCTGAAAGGTTTGGAGACGAGACATTTTGAAGGAGCTCGTCTCTCCTGCTGCGCTCACACTTCAGTCTGTGAGTCACGACAGCCTCAACCAAACTTTTCTTTGAAAGGAGATCTTCACACTTCCAAAAGTGTCGCCATTAACAAGGATTTGTTCTGAATGTTACTTAGAATATTTCAGTAAACCTACATTAAAACTCTTCTGACTACATCACCTTTATGTACGTAGCTGTAATATTTGTATATATTTGTGAGAAAACTGAAAATACAGAAGGTGAAATTTCCCTGGAAGACTTGAAGGTGTCAAAGCACATCACAGTTCAGTGCAGCACCTTTATAACCCCGCCTGGAGGATTCACCGTCCTTCAAGTGCCCGCGGATCGCTGTTTTTCCATTTCTAGGAGGGATTAGGTGGAAACTGGCTGACCTCAGGGTTCAAATGACAGAAAAAGTCATCAGAGATGCTTCAGTTTGTTCACAGTGAATTCAGCCTCGGGGGGACCAAACACCAACAGATGAACAGTGGATGAACTCGGTCATCAAGTATTCATCAGGGTTGATGCTTCAGGTCTGTGTGGACCCTGTTTGTGTTTTCTGTTAAACTTCAAACTATAATTAATGCCTGGAGTCTGTGTGTGTGTGTGTGTGTGTGTGTGTGTGTGTGTGTGTGTGTGTGTGTGTGTGTGTGTGTGTGTGTGTGTGTGTGTGTGTGTGATCAAAGATAATCATATTTAATCAAAGTGTTTCCTTGAGGTCCTGATTTTTTTGTATCTGGTTGAAGGAGCTTCACAGAGTCCTTAAATCTGCAGCGTGCAGCTTGATGTTTGATGGATTATTGGGGGAAATAACTTTCAGGTACTGATTCTTACTCATAGCCATGAAGATCCAGATCTGGTCTCAGTTCAGGTACGATGGTACCAAACCTGGCAACCTCAAGATTAACACACTTACATTTATATATTTATTATGTTGCGTTAAAGATTACACCATCTGATCACCCTTTCTGCACAACTGAAATACACACATGAAATACACACAGCTTTCACACTCACAATGCTCAGATCAGAAGCCACATCAGCTTATTTTATCTGGAGCTGCAATTCAATGAAAACTAATGTTACATCTCTGAAGACTCTGTCATCCAGGTCGGAGTGTCTGTTGAAGGTTGTTGTAGGCAAAAGAACCTCTTTGTCATCCAAGAGGCTTCTTCATTTCTGACTGAGTGGTCGAGACCCGGGAAAAACGTTGATGCCACAACAACCATCTACAACCATGTAACTCACATGAGGGCAAGATCTGCCACAACAACCCACAGGTGACCTCAACGACCCACAGGTGACCTCAACGACCCACAGGTGACCTCAACAACCCACAGGTGACCTCAACAACCCACAGGTGACCTCAACAACCGCAGGTTACCTCAACGACCCACAGGTGACCTCAACGACCCGCAGGTGACCTCAACAACTGCAGGTGACCTCAACGATCCACAGGTGACCTCAACGATCCACAGGTGACCTCAACAACCGCAGGTGACCTCAACGATCCACAGGTGACCTCAACAACCGCAGGTGACCTCAACGACCCACAGGTGACCTCAACGATCCACAGGTGACCTCAACAACCGCAGGTGACCTCAACAACTTCGTGCTCATCAGTGTTTAATCACCTGAAAATAATTCATTTTGAACACTTCTTAAAAGAATAAGCATCAAAACGTCCCATTTCAAAGTAATATATCTGAGATTATTGGATCAAAAATAGAGAGAGATGAATTTAATATTGACTTCATAAAAGTAGTTTTTAAGTATCTTAAACTTGTCGCTGTGTGAATGACTGTGGCTTTGTGACTGAGATGAATGTTTGAACAGCGATGGCAGAAACTCGTTGCTTTGTGAATGTGTTCAGATTGATTCGTCTTCGGCCGTTGGACGAGAAACAAACATGTATTTAATATTTGAAAATGAATTAAGAGCTGTGCGTCTTTGGATGTGTCCACTGATTCATCCAACTGGAGTGCAAACGCCTCAGCTGCTTGTAATTTCTCAATGACCTGCACCGTCACGTTGATCAGATGGTGGTTCAGGTTGATGGTAGAGGGTGCTAACTCACCAGGATGGTTGACAGGTCGGGTTTGGTCTGAAGTTTCTGTTGAGTCTCACAAGATGTGTTTTTTAATAACATGGGAAGTGTTTTTAGCACTTCGAGTTCTTTCAGTCACTGAAGGAAACATTTTGATCACGTAACACATGTCCCATTAAAAAAGACCATCTGTCTGTCAAGCTGCTTCGCTCTCATTTTATCTCTTACATATGCTTCAAAAGTTTCTGTTGTTCAACCTGCTCTCTGGCCTCTGCTCCTGTTTCACATGCCGGTTCTGATTTTGGGGAACACGAACTTGATGAATGAAGTGCTTCTACTTCTGACTAATTCCCAACGACCTCTCGAGGGAAAACTTGAACCGGCTCCTCGTGTGAATCATCTGTTGCTGCTGCACAAGTGCCTCTTAACCCACTTCTGGGTTTTCACTTCTCATCAAATATCGAAGAGGTTCCTCTGCTCTTCAACATGTTTTGTCTGACTTTGTTGGTTCAAATGAAAGAAGTCAAACAATTTGAACGGTGGCTCAGCCAACAGCCAGTGGGTGGGTAAAATATCAGTTCCTCCAGCCTCTTCATCTGCAGTCATTAATTAGCATCAGAAATAATCCTTTGTGACTCGGCCTCAGACTGCACGTCATGTTCAGTTTCTGCTCAATAAACTGAGGAAGTGGATTCTTGTCATTCACTCATTTATGATTCATGCAGAGGAGATTTATTTGCCATGACAACAGTCCTCATTAGCCTGTGTAACAATTCAATTTCAGTTTTCTGTTTGAAAATATTCTGTCATACCAATCATCAATAATGAGGCGTAGCTATTAAAATCGTTAATAAGATGTAACCGAGAACATGAATTCAAATTCAGAAAGGGCTACAGGAGGGTGTGCTTGAATTATCTGCTATCACACTGAGAAGGTTCATGTTTGGATGCAGGAGAGGACCTCAGATTCCGAAGGTGTCTGTCAGTGGACCAGCTCTTCACGCTTGCAGGGCTGCTAGGGCGTCACGAGTTCACCCAAATAAACGACACCCCATGACAATGCGGCCCCGGAGGCTGTGGGAGTCTGAGGTACCAGGGCCTTTGCTACTAGCCATCTAGCCCGGTTTCCCCTTGTGTCCAGGATGGACAGGATCTCAAGGAACAGCTGGGATGATGAGGGATTTTTCCAGATGATGTGGTTCTGTTGGCTTCATCAGTCCATGACCAAGTCTGAGCCTTGGTTCTCTTCCCTAATACTCTGGGGTGGGAGTATCTTGGGGTGTTGTTCAGTAATGTGTGAGAGTTTGCGATGGACCAGCAGATTGCTGCAGTGTTGGCAGTATTGCAGAGGTTGTACTTTGTGGTTCAGATCTACGCTCCAACCCTGACCTACTCTCATGAGCTTTGGGGAGTGACCCAAAGAATGAAATGATGGATACAAGCGACAGTTTGAGCGGGCTTGGCACAGCTGAGTGGAGGCTGCCATAATTAACGTTATTCTAATTAACACCAAGTGTTTCGTGCTGATCAAATGTTACAAATGACTCACTGTCCTCTATCGGTCCAAACCTCGTCTTTCATTAACGAGGAGCTGTGATCACCGTCTGTCACTCTCATGAGGCAGAAGACGGGTTTGATAACCCTGTGAACTTTTGTCTGGTGTCACCACGTCAGATGGATCAGTGCTGAATGTGAACTGAGACCTGCACGTATCGACAGATGGACGGACTCTTACCTCTCTTAGGTAGCAGGATATTCCTCGGAGGGCTTCACCCATGGCCGTAGGAGACGGCATCTGTGTGGGAAAAAGACAAAGTGAGGACAGTCTTCATATGTACAGAAGGTCCTCATAAGCACAGAGGACAAGCGTGTGTGTGTGTGTGTTACCGGGGGGGGATGCTCGAGGCAGGTGTGGAAATGTTTCGTCTGGTCGGGTTTGACCCGTTTCAGAGGAACCCGGGACTCTCCAATCAACTCATTATGAGTCAACTTATCCTCGTCACAGACAGTCAACATA
>JAFMOB010000511.1:67308-119808 GCA_018985215.1 Larimichthys polyactis
GTGTGTGTTAGTATGTGTGTGTAAGATTCAGTGGCCGGTTTCATCAGATCTCATTTCTCTGATTGCACTTACAGCCATTAATCAAGCGCGGGGACATCTTGACATTCAGACATGAAGCTCAGTTGTCATCTTTAATTAATTTAACTGTCAGAGCGGAGAGCTGCCGTGTGAAACAGAATTCAGGAGGTGGAGGAGGTGGAGGAGGTGGAGGAGGTGGAGGTGATCTGTTTCAATGTTCGCTCTCCTTCCTTCCTGTCCAATAAACAGCCAGCGGCTGGTTTGAACTGGAGTCTGCTGCAGTCTGAAGATTTAAAGGGAGCTCAGTGCATCTCCGTGTGTTTTTCACCCTTTAATGATGAATTAATGTTTCCACCATTGAAGGCACAGAGGGGGGCTGGGGGGGCGACCGGAGGAGCGTGTCCATAATCAAAAGACGTGTGAAATAACAGAGCGGAAAGCCTCTAATTACTGAGCTCAGGAGCAAACATTTAATCTCAACTAAACACGTCGCAAAGCCAGCGTGTAATTGTGAACGAACCTCTAAGGGAAATGTAAAGAAGAAGGAGTGTGTGTGTGGACACATCACACTGATCTGGTCAAGGTCGCGGGAGACTTACCGCTCTCCGCCCACGCAGGCCTCCGTGAACCAAAATGTCTTCAACCGTCGTCGTCAGTGTTGTGGCTCAGGATTGGTTCAACTGCTTTGAGAAAAGACAAATCATGAGCAGACATGATAGAAATGTTTCGCTATGCAGATGATACACAATTACACAATACACAGTATGTCCCAAAACCTGGAAGTGTCGAGACCACGTAAACACGATACAAAGTAAATACTTATAATAATTAGACAATTTTCCCCAATTTTGGATTTGACGCAGGAAGTTTCACATCCAGTCACAGTCATGGTGTTAAATAAATCAGACGATGCACAGGCAAATCTCATTGAAATACAGTACTGAGTAAACTTTGTCTGAGGTTGAGATTACGGTATGAGGATGAGGATATATATGGGAGTCCAGTGAGCACTGTACGTTATCCGGCTTACGCAGCTACTCACTCCAGAAATCAATATTCTTTGTCTGATTTAAAATGATTTCACTGAGTCTGTTGTCATCCTCCGGACTAGCTCATCAGAACTGTATCCATAGCAACAGTCTGCTATACAGAAATAACCAATGACCGATGAGAATGGTGTATTCAACAAAGCCATGTCACAGATTTCTATATGTTGTCTCTTAGGAGCAGTACTCACACATGTTCATTCATGGGTCTATAATGTGCCGTTTGAGTAGATGATTACAGTAAAGAAGGTTCTGGGATCGGACTGAAACACTGAACATAATCCAGGCAGCAATTATCTCTCCCTTAAACAACGTTTGGCGAAGCTAATTAGTGATATCTACCGAGAGGCTCGGCCTGTGATGAGCTCCACCGCCTCCTCAGACCTTCATGCCCACATTCAGGTTCTGGGTTCCTCTGGGATTCAAGCTTTCCTCTTCATAAGACAAAATGAGAAAAATACATTTTGTGGTTTATCCCGAGGGCCCCAGATATATGTGTGTGTGAGAGAAAGAGTCATTGTATCTCTGTGAGGACCAGTGTTTCACTTCTTCACATGGTTTCAGAGTTAAGATTCACCACAGTCCAACTGCAGCTGCGAGAAAAGAAGAGAAAAGATGAGACAGTTTATGGACAGTTGTGAATGTCGGACAGACAGAAGGAGCTGATCTCTGAAACGAGTCAACTGATGAAGCACGGCAGTGTCAGGCGGCATGAGAGCTCCACGAGGTGGACAGATAGATAGATAGATAGATAGATAGATAGATAGATAGATAGATAGATAGATAGATAGATCAGGCAGTCTGTGTGTGTGTGTGTGTGTGTGTGTGTGTGTGTGTGTGTGTGTGTGTGTGTGTGTGTGTGTGTGTGTGTGTGAGTGTGTATGTGTGTGTGTACACATTGTGGGTTGCAGCTCAGCAGGCCGATGACCTTTGGACACGTTTGCCTCAAACAGCTTCAAATCTCATTTTGATTCAATTCATAAATAATAAAATTACATTTCTTTCAGAGGTCACTCCACACACACACAACACACACAGAAACACACACACACACAGTAACACACACACACACACACACAGAAACACACACACACACACACACACACACACACACACACACACACACACACACACACACACACACACACTGTATGAATATATTCTCTGTGATATTTCATTTCAACACATCTGTTTGGTGTCACCGTCGTCGTGGTTCTTTGTTCTCCGTCTGTTGCCCTGTCACCATCTCCACATTTCAGATGCTGTTTGTGTTTGTGCTTGAATCCGTCTGTGACGGCGTCGTCTCCGCTCTGATTGGCTGCCTCAGGTGAACGCCGAGCTTCACACTTCATCTCCAAGCAGAACCGAGCCGCCGCCTCTTTGATCCGCTTTGATTTGTCGAGAACAGAAAAAAGGAGTTTTCTTTGTCGTTTAGTTTAGTTTCATGTTCAAACAGGACGACCGCAGAGACAGTCACCTGACTTCAAACTCACCTGACAGGATTACATTACATTACATTACATTACATTACTTTACATTACTTTACATTACATTACATTACATTACATTACATTACATTACATTACTTTACATTACATTTAGCAGACGCTTTTATCCAAAGCGACTTACAGAGGAGGACATAAGCTGAGAAAGGTGTAAAGGACACAGAGTAGTTGTTAGTTTGTTAGTGTTGTTAGGCAGGGAAGCATTCTGGAAACAGAAAGGTTTTTACAAGTGTTTTAAAGGTAGAAAGGGATGTTGCTGTTCTAGTAGCCGTTGGTCATTCCACCATTTGGGGACGACCACAGAGAAGAGTTTAGAGTGACCTCGCTTTGCGAGAGGCGAGGGTACAACTAGACGGTTCGTATGAGCGGAGCGTAACGCCCTGGTCGGGACGTGAGCCTTTAGTAAGACGCTGAGATAGGCAGGGGCAGATCCTGAGATAGGCAGGGGCAGATCCTGAGATAGGCAGGGGCAGATCCTGAGATAGGCAGGGCAGATCCTGAGATAGGCAGGGGCAGATCCTGAGATAGGCAGGGGCAGATCCTGAGATAGGCAGGGGCAGATCCTGAGATAGGCAGGGGCAGATCCTGAGATAGGCAGGGGCAGATCCTGAGGTGGTTTGTAGGCTAGCGTCAGAGCTTTGTGTTTAATTCTGGCAGCTACAGGCAGCCAGGCAGGTCGCTGAAGAGTGGGGTGACATGTGACCTTTTAGGTTGATTGAAAACCAGTCGCGCTGCAGCATTCTGGACCATTTGCAATGGTTTGATCGCACAAGGGCAGGCCAGCCAAGAGCGAGTTGCAGTAATCGAGGCGGGAGCTGACTGTAGCCTGAATCAGGAGCTGAGCGGCATATTGGGTCAGGTACGTCTGATTTTTCTAATGTTGTACAATGCATAGCGACATGACCTCGCAACGGAGGAAATGTGTTCAGAGAGAGAAAGACGATCATCAGGTTTCTAGCAGCATGGTTAGGGGTAATAGTGACAGTACCAATTTTCAGGTTGAAGTCATGGCAGATTGACTCATGGGCAGGGATGACCAGGAGTTCGGTTTTTGACAGATTAAGCTGGAGATGGTGGTCTTTCATCCAAGTTGACAGATCAGAGAGACAGGCGGAGATGCGTGCGGAGACCGTGGTGTCGTCCGGCTGGAACGAAAGGTATAGCTGTGTGTCATCGGCATAGCAGTGGTAGGAGAAGCCGTGTGAGCGGATACATGGGACAGCGAGGTGGTGTAGATGGCAAACAGAAGGGGACCCACCACCGACCCCTGCGGCACCCCCGTGGAGAGGGTATGAGTCGATGACAGACGACCTTGCAAAGACACATTAAAGGAGCGTCCAGCGAGGTAGGACTCGAGCCAGGAGTGGGCAGAGCCTGTAATGCCCATGTTAGCGAGTGTGGTTAGGAGTATGTCGTGATTGACTGTATCGAAGGCAGCCGATAAGTCGAGAAGGATGAGTACAGATGATTGCCCTCGTGCTCTGGCTGTTTTTAAGGCTTCTGAGACAGATAGTAAAGCTGTCTCGGTGGAGTGGCCACTTCTGAAACCCGACTGATTTGGGTCAAGTAGGTGGTGATGAAGTAAAACTGACCACACACAAACACATCTGGACCTCTATACTTATGAGGACCATCGCTGACATAATCCATTCAACTAAACCCTCAATTTACCCTAAACTGACCCTGAAAACACGTCTGAACTTTAGCACGTCCCCAAAAATATCAAAAATGTTCCGACTTTCCAAGATCAACGTCCACGCCTCTGTTTGTAAGAAAACTCTTTGATCCAACATCCTGAACAGAATCTGACATTTCATCACATCGATGACCTTTTTCTGTGCTCAGAGATCCTCAGGTGGAGGATTCCTCCACTACCTGCTGCTGCTGACGGAGGTGTGATCTGAAGGAAATCCCGGAGGAAGCGTCGTCCTCGCTATCGCCTGCTTCTGTTTATGTTCAAGTCAGATGTGGACTGAGCAGCGTCCTCCTCATGTCACTGTGTTAACCTTTCATATTAACATTCCCCCTCTCTCCTGTTTCCTCTCCTGTTTCCTCCCTTGTTTCCTCTCCTGTTTCCTCTCTCCTCTCCTGTTTCCTCCTGTTTCCTCTCTCGTTTCCTCTCCTGTTTCCTCTCCTGTTTCTTTTCCTCTCTGCCTTCCTTTTTCATCTCCTCTTTCCTCCCTGGTTTCCCCTGTTTCTCCCTGTTCCTCCTGTTTCCCTCCTCATTCCTCTCGTTTCCTCCTCGTTCCTCCCTGTTCCTCTCCTGTTTCCTCCTCGTTTCCTCTCTGTTTCTCCCGTTTCCTCTCTGTTTCTCTCCTGTTTCCTCCTCGTTTTCCTCCTCCTTTTCCTCCTCTGTTTCCTCTCCTGTTCCTCTCCTCGTTTCCCTCGTCCTGTTTTCCTCTCTCCTTAGGTTGACTGTCTGTGACGAGGATAAGTTGACTCATAATGAGTTGATTGGAGAGTCCCGGGTTCCTCTGAAACGGGTCAAACCCGACCAGACGAAACATTTCCACACCTGCCTCGAGCATCCCCCCCCGGTAACACACACACACACACGCTTGTCCTCTGTGCTTATGAGGACCTTCTGTACATATGAAGACTGTCCTCACTTTGTCTTTTTTCCACACAGATGCCGTCTCCTACGGCCATGGGTGAAGCCCTCCGAGGAATATCCTGCTACCTAAGAGAGGTAAGAGTCCGTCCATCTGTCGATACGTGCAGGTCTCAGTTCACATTCAGCACTGATCCATCTGACGTGGTGACACCAGACAAAAGTTCACAGGGTTATCAAACCCGTCTTCTGCCTCATGAGAGTGACAGACGGTGATCACAGCTCCTCGTTAATGAAATGACGAGGTTTGGACCGATAGAGGACAGTGAGTCATTTGTAACATTTGATCAGCACGAAACACTTGGTGTTAATTAGAATAACGTTAATTATGGCAGCCTCCACTCAGCTGTGCCAAGCCCGCTCAAACTGTCGCTTGTATCCGTCATTTCATTCTTTGGGTCACTCCCCAAAGCTCATGAGAGTAGGTCAGGGTTGGAGCGTAGATCTGAACCACAAAGTACAACCTCTGCAATACTGCCAACACTGCAGCAATCTGCTGGTCCATCGCAAACTCTCACACATTACTGAACAACACCCCAAGATACTCCCACCCCAGCGTATTAGGGAAGAGAACCAAGGCTCAGACTTGGTCATGGACTGATGAAGCCAACAGAACCACATCATCTTTAAAAATCCCTCATCATCCCAGCTGTTCCTTGAGATCCTGTCCATCCTGGACACAAGGGGAAACCGGGCTAGATGGCTAGTAGCAAAGGCCCTGGTACCTCAGACTCCCACAGCCTCCGGGGCCGCATTGTCATGGGGTGTCGTTTATTTGGGTGAACTCGTGACGCCCTAGCAGCCCTGCAAGCGTGAAGAGCTGGTCCACTGACAGACACCTTCGGAATCTGAGGTCCTCTCCTGCATCCAAACATGAACCTTCTCAGTGTGATAGCAGATAATTCAAGCACACCCTCCTGTAGCCTTTCTGAATTTGAATTCATGTTCTCGGTTACATCTTATTAACGATTTTAATAGCTACGCCTCATTATTGATGTTTGGTATGACAGAATATTTTCAAACAGAAAACTGAAATTGAATTGTTACACAGGCTAATGAGGACTGTTGTCATGGCAAATAAATCTCCTCTGCATGAATCATAAATGAGTGAATGACAAGAATCCACTTCCTCAGTTTATTGAGCAGAAACTGAACATGACGTGCAGTCTGAGGCCGAGTCACAAAGGATTATTTCTGATGCTAATTAATGACTGCAGATGAAGAGGCTGGAGGAACTGATATTTTACCCACCCACTGGCTGTTGGCTGAGCCACCGTTCAAATTGTTTGACTTCTTTCATTTGAACCAACAAAGTCAGACAAAACATGTTGAAGAGCAGAGGAACCTCTTCGATATTTGATGAGAAGTGAAAACCCAGAAGTGGGTTAAGAGGCACTTGTGCAGCAGCAACAGATGATTCACACGAGGAGCCGGTTCAAGTTTTCCCTCGAGAGGTCGTTGGGAATTAGTCAGAAGTAGAAGCACTTCATTCATCAAGTTCGTGTTCCCCAAAATCAGAACCGGCATGTGAAACAGGAGCAGAGGCCAGAGAGCAGGTTGAACAACAGAAACTTTTGAAGCATATGTAAGAGATAAAATGAGAGCGAAGCAGCTTGACAGACAGATGGTCTTTTTTAATGGGACATGTGGTACGTGATCAAAATGTTTCCTTCAGTGACTGAAAGAACTCCACGTGCTAAAAACACTTCCCATGTTATTAAAAAACACATCGTGTGAGACTCAACAGAAACTTCAGACCAAACCCGACCGGTCAACCATCCTGGTGAGTTAGCACCCTCTACCATCAACCTGAACCACCATCTGATCCACGTGACGGTGCAGGTCATTGAGAAATTACAAGCAGCTGAGGCGTTTGCACTCCAGTTGGATGAATTAGTGGACACATCCAAAGACGCACAGCTCTTAATTCATTTTCAAATATTAAATACATGTTTGTTTCTCGTCCAACGGCTGAAGACGAATCAATCTGAACACATTCACAAAGCAACGAGTTTCTGCCATCGCTGTTCAAACATTCATCTCAGTCACAAAGCCACAGTCATTCACACAGCGACAAGTTTAAGATACTTAAAAACTACTTTTATGAAGTCAATATTAAATTCATCTCTCTCTATTTTTGATCCAATAATCTCAGATATATTACTTGAAATGGGACGTTTTGATGCTTATTCTTTTAGGAAGTGTTCAAAATGAATTATTTTCAGGTGATTAAACACTGATGGGCACGAAGTTGTTGAGGTCACCTGCGGTTGTTGAGGTCACCTGTGGGTTGTTGAGGTCACCTGTGGGTTGTTGAGGTCACCTGCGGTTGTTGAGGTCACCTGTGGGTCGTTGAGGTCACCTGCGGTTGTTGAGGTCACCTGTGGATCGTTGAGGGTCACCTGTGGATCGTTGAGGTCACCTGCAGTTGTTGAGGTCACCTGCGGGTCGTTGAGGTCACCTGCGGTTGTTGAGGTCACCTGCGGTTGTTGAGGTCACCTGTGGGTTGTTGAGGTCACCTGTGGGTTGTTGAGGTCACCTGTGGGTTGTTGAGGTCACCTGCGGTTGTTGAGGTCACCTGTGGGTCGTTGTGGCAGATCTTGCCTTCATGTGAGTTACATGGTTGTAGATGGTTGTTGTGGCATCAACGTATTTACCCGGGTCTCGACCACTCAGTCAGAAATGAAGAAGCCTCTTGGATGACAAAGAGGTTCTTTGCCTACAACAACCTTCAACAGACACTCCGACCTGGATGACAGAGTCTTCAGAGATGTAACATTAGTTTTCATTGAATTGCAGCTCCAGATAAAATAAGCTGATGTGGCTTCTGATCTGAGCATTGTGAGTGTGAAAGCTGTGTGTATTTCATGTGTGTATTTCAGTTGTGCAGAAAGGGTGATCAGATGGTGTAATCTTTAATGCAACATAATAAATATATAAATGTAAGTGTGTTAATCTTGAGGTTGCCAGGTTTGGTACCATCGTACCTGAACTGAGACCAGATCTGGATCTTCATGGGTATGAGTAAGAATCAGTACCTGAAAGTTATTTCCCCCAATAATCCATCAACATCAAGCTGCACGCTGCAGATTTAAGGACTCTGTGAAGCTCCTTCAACCAGATACAAAGAAATCAGGACCTCAAGGAAACACTTTGATTCAATATGATTAATCTTTGATCACACACACACACACACACACACACACACACACACACACACACACACACACACACACACACACACCAGGCATTAATTATAGTTTGAAGTTTAACAGAAAACACAGACAGGGTCCACACAGACCTGAAGCATCAACCCTGATGAATATTTGATGACCGAGTTCATCCACTGTTCATCTGTTGGTGTTTGGTCGCCCCGAGGCTGAATTCACTGTGAACAAACTGAAGCATCTCTGATGACTTTTTCTGTCATTTGAACCCTGAGGTCAGCCAGTTTCCACCTAATCCCTCCTAGAAATGGAAAGACAGCGATCCGCGGGCACTTGAAGGACGGTGAATCCTCCAGGCGGGGTTATAAAGGTGCTGCACTGAACTGTGATGTGCTTTGACACCTTCAAGTCTTCCAGGGAAATTTCACCTTCTGTATTTTCAGTTTTCTCACAAATATATACAAATATTACAGCTACGTACATAAAGGTGATGTAGTCAGAAGAGTTTTAATGTAGGTTTACTGAAATGTTCTAAGTAACATTCAGAACAAATCCTTGTTACACTTTTGGAAGTGTGAAGATCTCCTTTCAAAGAAAAGTTTGGTTGAGGCTGTCATGACTCACAGACTGAAGTGTGAGCGCAGCAGGAGAGACGAGCTCCTTCAAAATGTCTCGTCTCCAAACCTTTCAGGACAGAACCAAGTCCTCGTCCTTGTCACTTCCTGTCTCCTGCAGACCTCGTCGCCCCTTCTCTCTTCATGCCGTCACTCGCTGCTCTTCTGATCAGCTTCTTTTATCCAAGGAGGTGGATGCAGATCTGCTCTCAGGGTCACTTCACTTCAGACAAGTAAAAACATTGTTGGAAGATTCAGGCCACCGGCTTTCTGATTACAAAGGTCAAATACAGAGAAACCACATATTGAGGGTGATTTTTCTTATTGTCATCAAATCCCATGTGCAGAGCAATAAGAGACTGTATGGTTATTAAAGGGGGGAGCTGGTTCCAGTTCAGCCTTCGACTGAAAAACACAACAGGAACATCTGCAGGAACATCTCTTGATGAGCCTTCATGCAAAACACTTGTGTCAATTAGTTGAGCTAAACATCAAGGGAGTTGTAGTCCTAGGTTTGTTGGAGTTCTCTTAATGAGGAAAGGCGCCTCGAGGCTTCAACATTTAAAGCGATGCAGCATCGTAGTTTGAGCACAACATATTAGTGTAGATGTAGAAACAACAAAGCGAAGAGTCACAACATGCAACAATGACATTGTGTTCAGTGTCATCATGCTGCAAACTACATGCCCTCTTCAGCAGAATTAGTGAGCATAAAGATGAATGATGCTGCAGACTGTCACTTCAATAACCACAGAGCAGATCACTCATCATGGAGGTGAAGACAGACGTCCAGCAGAAAGAAGCCCAGCTCAGCGTCTGTCTTTTATTTCACCAAGCTCTCACCAACCACTAAAAGACAGTCCCACATTTACTCCTGTCCGGTTACATTGCCTGCTCGCCCAGCTCCTGTTCTGGCATGACACTGGCTCTGTGCCCCGGGCCTGAAGACCTCCTATTCTACCCGATACTCCAGCCTAACAGCAGCTAACAAACTGAGCTAACAGCAGCTACAGTTGTCAGCAGTTTACTTCACTGTCCATCGGGAAACTCTGTAAATCACAGGTGATTTAACTTGTAGTCCAAGAAACCTAGGACTACAATTCCCTTGGTATTTAGTCACACAAGTTGAAATGATTGACACAAGTCGTGTTCTCTTGCTTCATGTTTCTGCTTCATTAACATGAAACATACAAACACACACATCCATCGTGGTTCTGGATGTTTTTATCACAGCTGGATTACGGAGACCACATTAAGTCTCAGCTGCTGGCTGACATTGTCCTTGGATTACCGCGACCCCTCTCTGAATCCTTTCACCGTCATGGGATGTGCACGAGCAAAATCACATTACCACCCACTGCGCCTGGGGAAAAAATCTAATTAATGACGCTCGCTGGTTACACTACACTGCAGAGAGAGCTCACTGCGGGAAGTCCTGGACCAGGTGAGCTGAGCTCACGATGCAGGTCACGCTGTGTGAGGGTGGTTCTGATGACACACTGGGTTCGCTTCTGCAGAAGTTCTGCATCACTGAAAGAAGTGGTCACACTCAATAATTAATCAATAATTAAATCAATAATTACTCAACAACCAACTCGCAGGTGACCTCAGCGACCCACAGTGACCTCAGCGACTCACAGGTGACCTCAGCTACTCACAGGTGACCTCAGCGACCCACAGGTGACCTCAGCGACCCGCAGGTGACCTCAACGACCCACAGGTGACCTCAGCGACCCGCAGGTGACCTCAACGACCCACAGGTGACCTCAGCGACCCCAGGTGACCTCAACGACCCACAGGTGACCTCAGCGACTCACAGGACTCAGCGACCCGCAGGTGACCTCAGCGACTCACAGGTGACCTCAGCGACTCGCAGGTGACCTCAGCGACCCGCAGGTGACCTCAGCGACTCGCAGGTGACCTCAGCGACTCGCAGGTGACCTCAGCGACCCGCAGGTGACCTCAGCGACTCGCAGGTGACCTCAGCGACCCGCAGGTGACCTCAGCGACCCGCAGGTGACCTCAGCGACTCACAGGTGACCTCAGCGACCCGCAGGTGACCTCAGCGACCCACAGGTGACCTCAGCGACCCGCAGGTGACCTCAGCGACCCGCAGGTGACCTCAGCGACCCGCAGGTGACCTCAGCGACCCGCAGGTGACCTCAGCGACTCACAGGTGACCTCAGCGACTCACAGGTGACCTCAACAATCCACTGGATGAACCTCAGCAGAGATTCCACCACCAGTTAGTTAAAAGTGAAAAGTTAAAGTTTAAAAAGTTACGTTTCCTACGACCGTCTTCAGCAGGTCGTGTGACCTGGATGAATGAATCTTCAGAGATGTCAGAGTTTTAGTTTGAGGGCGAGCAGGTTTGGATCTTTCTGCTTCCCCCGGGCTCTGTGCTGACTGGACTCTCACACAGACTCAGATATAAAGAGAACAAGAGGATTTCCTCTTTCTTTGAAGAGTCCTTTCACGTTCAGTTGAAGTGGATTTCCATATGAGGCGAGGCGTACACGGTCTACTTCAGATCTGTATCTTCACGATGAGCTTCTTTGTCGTTCTCCGCTCCATGTGTGCAGATAACCGTGGCAGAGTGCAGGGAAACCTATTATCTGAATTATTAGTCCTTATTATACGCTCTGGCACTGGGATCGTTTCCAGTAAATTAAACTGTTATGAGATGAAACTACTTCTCATTTTTCTGGATGACTCTGAGACCTTAAAGACCTCTGGGGGTCTCTGAACTGCTCACCACGACAGGAAGGCCTCGCGTTCATGGCTCCACACCTCAGGACGGGATTCTGTTAATAGTCTGTCACGTCCATTTACCAAACCACATGTCACGTGTCCACAGGGACGGATAATGGACCTTGGAGAGTTTATTACTGTAAAAGAAATGTGTTCAGTTTGACTGATGCTCCGGACATGTAACGTCCAGTCTTCTGGTCTCATGTAGTCTTGTTGGTCCTGGTGGGTCTTGACTTGGGACTTGTTGGTCTTTGCAGTTGGAACACATTTCCATCTTTTCTGTTTCCGATTTTGTTTTTTTTGTTTTTTGGGAATTAAAACCTGCGTTTCCATGGTAACAGCCCCCCACCTAATGTTCCATAGCGGCGTCCGTCGCCCGCGGCGTGCTGTCCCCGGTGTTCAGTCTTTTATTGGCTTCGTGTCATGAAAAAAATCTAATTTGACATTTTTTAAAAGATTTTTTTTTCAGATTGACGCAGCACGGTCGGAGCTGAGCTTCCTGTCGGTCTCGCTGGGTTTTTCTCACCTGGTGTGAGCTCATTAGCTGCCTGTCCTCACCTCAGCAGTCGTACAGGTGTTTTAACAAAGACGGAGGCAGTGAGGTGTTTTATTGTCGGTGAAATCCCTCCAGCGTTTTCAGCCAATTGACCTCAGTGTGGTGACAAACAGGAGCTTTACCTAATGACTCACCCTCAGCCTGTCCTTTGTGTGCAGGCTGATCTGAGAGCAGCCGGCTGTGAAACACAAACCTGAAACAAACAGCAGCTCAGTCTGACGGACTGACGCCGACACATCTCAGTGTTCTTAAAGAAACTTCTTGATTAGAAATGTTTTTGTCTCCAGCTGTCTCCGTGTCCAACACAGCTGTTTTTGTCTCCAGCTGTCTCCGTGTCCAACACAGCTTCTGGCTGCTGTTTGTATTCATCACGCAGTTATAAAAAGCACATAATCAATATTTCCTGACTGGGAGGTCTCACCTCACATTGATCAACAACAGGAAGCCAAAATGCCTCAACTCCATTGAAATGAATGGGGAGATCATTTCAGTCAGCACCTGTAAACACAATGACCACGAATACTCAAGTACAAGTACTGCATTTGAGTAAATGTAGTACTTGTCACTGGCAGAGACGCACAGATACATGCAGGTCTTGGACAGTCTGCGGGGACGTCACGGAGACTACGTCCAGTTTTAGACAGTCTGTGGGGACGTCACGGAGACTACGTCCAGTTTTAGACAGTCTGTGGGGACGTCACGGAGACTACGTCCAGTTTTAGACAGTCTGCGGGGACGTCACGGAGACTACGTCCAGTTTTAGACAGTCTGTGGGGACGTCACGGAGACTACGTCCAGTTTTAGACAGTCTGTGGTCACAGAGACTACGTCCAGGTTTTAGACAGTCTGCGGGGACGTCACGGAGACTACGTCCAGGTTTTAGACAGTCTGCGGGGACGTCTCAGAGACTACGTCCAGTTTTAGACAGTCTGTGGGGACGTCACGGAGACTACGTCCAGTTTTAGACAGTCTGCGGGGACGTCACGGAGACTACGTCCAGTTTTAGACAGTCTGTGGGGACGTCACGGAGACTACGTCCAGTTTTAGACAGTCTGTGGTCACAGAGACTACGTCCAGGTTTTAGACAGTCTGCGGGGACGTCACGGAGACTACGTCCAGGTTTTAGACAGTCTGCGGGGACGTCTCAGAGACTACGTCCAGGTTTTAGACAGTCTGCGGGGACGTCACGGAGACTACGTCCAGGTTTTAGACAGTCTGTGGTCACAGAGACTACGTCCAGGTTTTAGACAGTCTGCGGGGACGTCACAGAGACTACGTCCAGGTTTTAGACAGTCTGCGGGGACGTCTCAGAGACTATGTCCAGGTTTTAGACAGTCTGTGGTCACAGAGACTACGTCCAGGTTTTAGACAGTCTGCGGGGACGTCACAGAGACTACGTCCAGGTTTTAGACAGTCTGCGGGGACGTCTCAGAGACTATGTCCAGGTTTTAGACAGTCTGTGGTCACAGAGACTACGTCCAGGTTTTAGACACTCTGCGGGGACGTCACGGAGACTACGTCCAGGTTTTAGACAGTCTGCGGGGACGTCACGGAGACTACGTCCAGGTTTTAGACAGTCTGCGGGGACGTCACGGAGACTACGTCCAGGTTTTAGACAGTCTGCGGGGACGTCACGGAGACTACGTCCAGGTTTTAGACAGTCTGCAGGGACGTCACAGAGACTACGTCCAGGTTTTAGACAGTCTGCGGGGACGTCACAGAGACTACGTCCAGGTTTTAGACAGTCTGCGGGGACGTCACGGAGACTACGTCCAGGTTTTAGTCAGTCTGCGGGGACGTCACAGAGACTACGTCCAGGTTTTAGACAGTCTGCGGGGATGTCTCAGAGACTATGTCCAGGTTTTAGACAGTCTGCGGGGACGTCACAGAGACTACGTCCAGGTTTTAGACAGTCTGCGGGGATGTCTCAGAGACTATGTCCAGGTTTTAGACAGTCTGCGGGGACGTCACAGAGACTACGTCCAGGTTTTAGACAGTCTGCGGGGACGTCTCAGAGACTACGTCCAGGTTTTAGACAGTCTGCGGGGACGTCTCAGAGACTACGTCCAGGTTTTAGACAGTCTGCGGGGACGTCTCAGAGACTACGTCCAGGTTTTAGACAGTCTGCGGGGATGTCTCAGAGACTATGTCCAGGTTTTAGTCAGTCTGCGATATGTTTCATGTCTCTGAACAAAGATTCCTTCAGGCTCTTGGAAATCTTGGAGCACTGAGCACATTTTAAGTCGGAGGTGGTCTGTCAGGTGTCAGTTCTGATGGATCTCTGAAGTCTTTGACTCTCTGGCTTCAAACTCAGGACGAGCTCTCGTCTGTCCGTCAGCCGCTCACCTGGAACATGAACCTGAAGCCTGATGACGTGTTTCTTGGTGTGGGTTGGGAGCAGATATCTGCAGCCGGGCTGATGCCTCTTGTTGACTTTGTAAATGTTCCGGAGCAGATATCTCCTCCAGTGCAGGTTCATCTACAAAGTGTGGTTCCCACCAATTGGAGGTGGGCGGGAGAGAAGTCCTGCCAAGAAACCATGGATCTGCTTATTTACTGAGCTTTTTTTCCTTTTAGCTGCAGTTTGGTGAAAGATTGTGGGAAGCGAGCGCTCTCAGCAGCTGATTCAAAGAGCATCCTCACCTCCTTCTTTGTCTCAATCTGCAGCTTCCGTCTCAGTCAAAGGTCAAAGCTGAGTCGATCAAAGCCGCAGAGACGCAGCTGGTAAAGTGTGCGGCCTGTAATGACACACACAGCACAGACACACACACTGAGCACAGACACACACACTGAGCACAGACACACACACTGAGCACAGACACACACACTGAGCACAGACACACACACTGAATACAGACACACACACTGAGCACAGACACACACACTGAATACAGACACACACACTGAGCACAGACACACACACTGAATACAGACACACACACTGAGCACAGACACACACACTGAGCACAGACACACACACTGAGCACAGACACACACACACTGAGCACAGACACACACACTGAGCACAGACACACACACAGTGAGCACAGACACACACACACTGAGCACAGACACACACACACTGAGTACACACACACACTGAGCACAGACACACACACTGAGCACAGACACACACACTGAGCACAGACACACACACACACTGAGCACAGACACACACACACTGAGCACAGACACACACACACACTGAGCACAGACACACACACTGAGCACAGACACACACACTGAGCACAGACACACACACTGAGCACAGACACACACACACTGAGCACAGACACACACACTGAGCACAGACACACACACTGAGGACAGACCCATGGAAACAGGAAACACACCTGAGCTGTGATTACCTGGCCCAAATATGTGCACGCCACACGGCCCACAATCACCACACCTGTGCTGACATTCTGGCGGGTGGAGGGAAACCCCACCTCACCTGCCACACAGTAAAGGATGTGAACACGTCCTCCATCACGGCTTCCTGCTCACATCACATCTCCAGCTCATCAGTAGAAAACAGGATTAAAGCTGCACTCAACAGGCTCCACTACACCTTCATTATCCTTTGAGTCGTGCTCTCAGCTCCACCTGTGCACTCAGGGCTCAGGTAACACAGGAACTGGATGATGAATGGACGGGTCAGTGACAGCTTTGCTTCTCCTCTGTCCATTTCACAGTAATGATGCTGGATGTCTCGTCTTCTGTGGAGACACGTTTCCTGAAAGAAATGAATGTTAGAGAAGTCTGTGTGTGGAGGAGGTTAGGTGGATCGAAGAAACCTGTCCATGTCTGAGGAGACGTCTTGGAGACTATGTCCAGGTTTTAGACAGTCTGCGGGGACGTCTCGGAGACTACGTCCAGGTTTTAGACAGTCTGCGGGGACATCACAGAGACTACGTCCAGGTTTTAGACAGTCTGCGGTGACGTCACGGAGACTACGTCCAGGTTTTAGACAGTCTGTGGGGACGTCACAGAGACTACGTCCAGGTTTTAGACAGTCTGCGGGGACGTCACGGAGACTACGTCCAGGTTTTAGACAGTCTGTGGGGACGTCTCAGAGACTACGTCCAGGTTTTAGACAGTCTGCGGGGACGTCACAGAGACTACGTCCAGGTTTTAGACAGTCTGCGGGGACGTCTCGGAGACTACGTCCAGGTTTTAGACAGTCTGCGGTGACGTCACGGAGACTACGTCCAGGTTTTAGACAGTCTGTGGGGACGTCACAGAGACTACGTCCAGGTTTTAGACAGTCTGCGGGGACGTCACGGAGACTACGTCCAGGTTTTAGACAGTCTGCGGGGACGTCACGGAGACTACGTCCAGGTTTTAGACAGTCTGCGGGGACGTCACGGAGACTACGTCCAGGTTTTAGACAGTCTGCGGTGACGTCACGGAGACTACGTCCAGGTTTTAGACAGTCTGTGGTGACGTCACGGAGACTACGTCCAGGTTTTAGACAGTCTGTGGGGACGTCACAGAGACTACGTCCAGGTTTAGACAGTCTGCGGGGACGTCACGGAGACTACGTCCAGTTTTAGACAGTCTGCGGGGACGTCACGGAGACTAATAACAGAACCTGTATGACCTCCATCTCCATGATTAGAACACAGCATGTTCAGGCCTGAGCTTCACCCACAGAGAGAGAAAGAATCAAAAATGTGCAAATACCAAAAATATCCAGAGATGAGTCCAAACAGGAAGCTGCTGGCAGTGGGAGTCCTCCGTGGAAACATGGCAGGATGTGGGTTTGCTTCAACCTGTGGGAGTCACAGTGAATGAGGAACGCTGGAATATATTTTCAGTCTGCAAACAGCAGAGACTCGTCCTGCTGTCACCAAACAGGAAAACACAGAGAGATGATTCAAACAGAGCCAAATAAACAAAAACTCAGATATTAAAGAACAGAAAGCTCAGAGGTCAGGGCTGTGCTCCAGCTCAGATACCATGATGAACATGTAGAACTGATCCATTCAGAGCTTCTTCCATCGTGACTCTACAGCAGCTTCTCTGAGTCACCTGGACAGCAGGTGAGATCTCAGGTGTGGTAATGTTCTCAGAGGAGCATGACTGCATGCTGTGTTCACATTCCTCTTACATTATGAGCAGTTAAAGTCAGGTGGAGTCCAAACAAACAGTGACTGACTGTGTGAAGATGGACAGAGTCCATCTTTACATGTGTCCATGATCTGGATGGACCAGCACTGGATCCAGATGTTGGAGTTGTTCTTTGGTCCCTTTCCCTGCAGAACCTCAGACCTGATGGCAGAACCACATCTGACTGAAGTCAACCAAACTAACCCGTTAACCTGATTGTGTCCACAGTGGGAGAACGAGCAGCTGCACAGCCTGGAGGAGAGAGGACGTCTTCTTCTGTCCCTGCAGTTTCTGCCTCCGCTCAGTTTGGAGGACAAAGACGTAGAGGGAGGAGGAGGAGGAGGACGTCGCAGCGGAGGTCTCTGTGTGGGTGTGAAGCGCTGTGCCCACCTGGCAGCCATGGACGTCAACGGATTCTCTGACCCCTACGTCAAAATGTAAGAACTCCAGAACCACTGCATGCCTCTGAGACTACGTCCAGGTTTTAGACAGTCTGCGGGGACGTCACAGAGACTACGTCCAGGTTTTAGACAGTCTGTGGGGACGTCACAGAGACTACGTCCAGGTTTTAGACAGTCTGTGGGGACGTCACGGAGACTACGTCCAGGTTTTAGACAGTCTGCGGGGACGTCACAGAGACTACGTCCAGGTTTTAGACAGTCTGTGGGGACGTCACGGAGACTACGTCCAGGTTTTAGACAGTCTGTGGGGACGTCACGGAGACTACGTCCAGGTTTTAGACAGTCTGTGGGGACGTCTCAGAGACTACGTCCAGGTTTTAGACAGTCTGCGGGGACGTCACGGAGACTACGTCCAGGTTTTAGACAGTCTGTGGGGACGTCACAGAGACTACGTCCAGGTTTTAGACAGTCTGCGGGGACGTCACAGAGACTACGTCCAGGTTTTAGACAGTCTGCGGGGACGTCACGGAGACTACGTCCAGGTTTTAGACAGTCTGCGGGGACGTCACAGAGACTACGTCCAGGTTTTAGACAGTCTGCGGGGACGTCACAGAGACTACGTCCAGGTTTTAGACAGTCTGCGGGGACGTCACGGAGACTACGTCCAGGTTTTAGACAGTCTGTGGGGACGTCACAGAGACTACGTCCAGGTTTTAGACAGTCTGCGGGGACGTCACAGAGACTACGTCCAGGTTTTAGACAGTCTGCGGGGACGTCACAGAGACTACGTCCAGGTTTTAGACAGTCTGCGGGGACGTCACAGAGACTACGTCCAGGTTTTAGACAGTCGAACAGAGAAATGTGTCGGAGCCACACATGAACCTTCCTGTATGACTGACTGACTTTGGCACTAACGAGACAAACAGAAGGTGGAGTTGCTCCATCCTATTAGCTTTGCTAATCAATGCAGTTGCTGTTAAAGAAGCACCATCTGTTTCCCAGCAGGAGAATCAGAGTGAGCAGAGCTGAGCTCTGTCAGGAGGAAACACTCGGGGACAAAGTCGGGGATTTAAGGATTTCTATGCACTCGAGGGACAGAGGCTCTGAAGAGGGGACAGGTCTCCACCGTCAGAATATAATATACAAGAAGAGACTGACAGCTGAGGGTGGAGCCGGCACTCGGGTTTATCACTGCAGCATCAGTGTGTGCATGCTGCGTCACGGCTCGCTGCTCGTCAATACATGACTTTAAAACTGGTCAACAGCTCTTTAAACAGCAGACTCTGATCAGTCTGTCTGTGTTTATTATTATCTTCATAAAGACTTTATGCTTCTCACTGAGATGATTCAAACCTGCAGACAAACTCTGACTAACACACAAACACAGCAGCCAGCCATGATGATTAATTATTAATGATGATTTGATCAAACTGCTGCAGATGGTTGTGTTGTCTCATTGATCTCAGGATGATGGAGCTTCAACAATGTTACTAAAGAATATCTCAGTGTTTGAATCAGAAACAGGAGGATCCAAACATGACCCGGTCAGACCGGACTGTACACTCATCAAACTCGTCTCCTTCCTTTGTCTCCTTCCCTCGTCTCCTTCCCTCGTCTCCTCGTCTCCTTGTCTCCTTCCCTCGTCTCCTTCCCTTGCTGTCAGATACCTGAAGCCTGACATAGAGAAGAAGTCCAAGCACAAAACAGCCGTGATGAAGAAGACCCTCAACCCTGAATTCAACGAGGTAAGACCCCCTCACCTCCTGCTGCTCCCCCTCAGGCTGCCTTCAGCTCACCTGAGGCTCAGGTGGGATCCTGTCAGTTATCAGAAGAACTCTGAATATGAATCTTCACAGCTGTGAGATGAGACAAGCTGTGAACTGTCATATTTCATATTTCATAAAGGAAGACACACAGACCGATGAATAAAGTCAGAATATTTCTGTATATCAGATATTAACGTCAGCGACACTGATCAGCCCGAACACTCTGACCTCTGACCTCTGACACTGATGATCGTGGATCCTGGAGTGGGTGGATCACCTCGTCCTCAAAGTCGACATGTTAGAGGTAGAAAAGTGGATCAGAACCGATCATGAACGGCCCCAACAGACGAGCTACTGTAGCTCAGAAGAAGTTCATGCTGGTTCTGATTCAGGTGTGAGAACACACACACCAGTCAGGGCGTCCACGCTGACCCCGGTCAGAAGAAGGTGGCCTGGTCTGATGGATCAGGTTTTCGTCACATCTCGTTGACGGCCAGGTGTGTTGCTTACCTGGGGGACACATGGCAGCAGGATGCATCATGGGAAGATGCTCTGCTGGGAAACCTGCCGTCCATGTGGATGTTACGTTATGTTTGAGGAACACGACAACCAGTTCAAGGTTCTCCAGATCTCCAATGAACATCTGTGGGACGTGCTGGACAAACAAGTCCAATCCATGGAGGCCTACCTCCAAACTTCCAGGACTCCAAGGATCTGCCGCTCACGTCTTGGTACCAGATACCAGAGCACACCTTCAGAGGTCTGAGGAGTCCAGGCTTCGACGGGTTAGAGATGTTTGAACCTCCACAGTATTAGACAGGTGGTCTGAATGTTCTGGCTGATCAGTGTGTACATGTTGTATTTGCTCAGAGATCTGCACTCTGGTCTAACTCTGTGTGATCACTGCAGGAGTTCTTCTACGAGATCTCTCTGTCCGAGCTCGCCAACAAGACGCTGGAGGTGACGGTGTGGGACTACGACCTGGGACGCTCCAATGACTTCATAGGTGAGACGCCGACGGCCGATCCAGCTCCTGAACTCCACAGCCCTTTAGTGAAGTCATGAATATGTTTCATGGATGAGTGAAGAACGTCTGAGCGGATAATCTGAAGATGAACTGAAAACGTTGGTCAGCTGTAAATATTAATGAATCCGACACATGCTGCTCGTTAGTGTCGGCAGATTATTAATGCGTTTTTATCACCATCTGTACGATGATCACGCTCTTTACTCCTCTGTTGATAATTACACACTCAGTGTGTTATTACACTGACACTGGTGTTAAATATGGTGAGTGCTGCTGGTTGCAGATCATTTATCTGGAGAGCTCACACCTTAATTAGACCTGAATCTTCAGCACCATGTTCGCTTTTACTGCTGAGTTTGTCCGGAGGCTAAAAGTACGACGCTCAACACTTTTAACCAAAACCAAACACAGCTCGAGTGAGCAGTTTAGAAAGATGGACTCATCCTGTGAAGAGACGACGGGGACGAAGTTTGTCTGAATTAGACGAATCATCAGATCTGATCCGCTCAGCACGAAGCCCTCCTTCATCACATCCAACAATATCACAGGTAACGTCTGTTACCTCCTGCTCATGCTGCGCTGGCTTGTACCAGGTGAATGCTGTCTGTCATTAATGTATCAAACATGCAGCAGGATTTAACACGGTGACTTCCTGTCTGTTGCTCGTTCAGGTGGCGTCTGTCTGAGCTGTCACTCGCAGGGCGACGCCCTCCGTCACTGGATGGACTGCCTGAAGAACAAGGGCCGGAGGGTGGAGCGGTGGCACATCCTGACCAACGAGCTGCCACGAACCGTCAGCCACGACTAAACCACGTCCGCCGTCACATGGTTCACGCGGTTACTTCAGGGGACGGACGCCTTCACCGCGGGAATCAGCAGAAGCTGAGAGGGAAAGTGTATTATAATAAGAGCCACCATGACGGGCGGAGAGCCGGGCGGAGCCGGAGCAGCATGGTGGTGTGCCTTCATTATCGATCATCCAGAAGAAGAAGCTCGTCGGCTGCATCACACCCGCACTCAGCTCGACCCGGGGCGGTCTCCGTTTCTTTCTGTTTTGTAAATCACGTTCTGTGCTATGATCAGAATTTATGTTTTATTGGTGTCACGACGCCGCCTGTCTGCATGATCCAGTCAGAACCGAGAGCTCAGAACAAACACAGAACTTTCCATCACATGCCAGCCTCTGCTTCTGACTGACAGAATATAAATGACAAGCGTAAAATAACGTGCTGAAGAAAAGTCTTCGAATGATCTGGATAAAACATTTGAAACGTTTCCCCGGCAGCTAGAAATGGCGTCTCATACGACGTAGTTGTTTCTTGTCTCATTTTCAGTTTCATATTTTTTATCCAGAATGTTTGATCGATTTTTTTTGAGGATTCGACAAAACCAAATGTAATTTTGATTCTTTAAAGGCTAAATTCTACCGGACACGGGACGTCCAAAGAACGTGCACCAGACTTTAACATGGTCAGATTTTTCTGGTTTACGTGTGTACGTAGCACGTTTACACAGACTCGTGTCTGTAAACGCAATGAAAACTATCGGCTACAGCAATTTATTGACATTACACATAAAATCATATGTGCTTAATTTGGCTGAATTATAAAAGGTATAAGTGGTAACATGAAGAGCCGGCTGATCTGACTCCCAAAAAAGAACTGAACTTCCCAGCTCAAGCTGCTGCAGGTGAGCTGGGAAGTTCAGTTCTTTTTTGGGAGTGGGATCATTTGACTTGAGGAAGTCCCACCCAGCATGGAGAACACGGTCGATTTTAATCAAACTTCTATTTTGAAGCACATGAAACAGGAAAAATGACCAAATCTGAGCCAGTTAAAGTCGCTCGTCGCTTGTGGTGGAATTTGAAGTCGCGTGGTCGTGATGTGACGGAGACGTGCCCGGTGGAGTTTAGGCGTGAGATTCTGTCCCGGCTCGGAGATAAATAATACTTTGTTGAACCTGATCTACTTAATTATGCTAATGATGCTGAAAAGAGCAGACAGGCGTCCTTGAACACAACAGGGAGGCTCCAAGCAATCTGTCAGTTTCACAGTGATTGAACAGGTTCAGCTTTCAGTGATCACATTTACAACTGATCGGTCAGGACGAGCTGCACATTCATCTTTCTGTCAGCTGGTCTTCAAAGGTGCTCACAGTGAAGGGATCTCACGTGATGACATGTAACGTCTGCTGGTTTAAATGCTGCACGCTGACAGGAATATACTGTCATTTCACAACAAGTCCTCGTAACTCAACGCTCCCTCAGTCACTGTCGCTTCATCGATGACAGAGGCAGATTCAAAATTCACATCAATGTTTGAAATATTTGCTCCTTCGTTTCAGACAGAAGCAGCTTTTCATCTCGAGCACGCGACCCCCAGTTAGACCAGAGGTCACACTAACTGTTCTCTCCACGCTGCACTATGATTGGACAATCACTGTCTGGGAGGCGGGGTGCAGCGGACGTTTCAAACGTCATAAATCTGAATTTCTTCTGATTGTTTTGCTCTGTCACGGATCACGTCTTCTCTTTGCACTCCTTAATACGACTGTGAAAAAACAAACTGTCCTATTGTTGCCATGACGATGATGATGACGATATCAAGTGGTTCTTCCTTGTTGTTGCATGATGCAATATGTTGATATACTTCTTTCTATCTATACTCGCTGCCTGTTTTCTAATTCAAAGTGATGACACATTCAGGTACGTCTCCGAGGGTCGTTGTTTACAGTGTTCTTGTTCATCTTTTATGCACGACTGAATGTACGAGCGTGGCTTTCTATACGTTGTTTACACTGATCTGTGCTGTACAGTTACATTTCTATCAGGTGTTTTATGTACGACGCAACAATAAATTTGGAATGCTACACACACACACACTGTGTGATTCTTTAACTGTGATGCTGCTCAGGTGAGTGAGTCACTGCTGCCCCCTGCAGCCGGAGCAGAGCACTGCAACAGCACCTGCACAACAGCCTGCGGATCAGAGGATGATATTTAATACAAATATTACTGTGGTCAGCTCTCTGAGGTAAAAGTACGATGCAAATACTCTATTACATGTAACTGTATTTTAAAAGTACAGCATCTGAAATCTGAAATCTGCATCTGAAATCAGATGCTGTACTTTCAAATCAGTTTTTCCTATTTTATTTCATACTATAAATTTTTAATTGAAGAATTCAGCTTCAGTCAGAAATATAATTAAATATAAATAAACATAATGAAATATGAATCCTTTGATAAATAATGATCATATAAATGAAGATGTTATAAATGCTTCCTGTGATATTTGTCATCCAGCGCTGAACGTTCCCACACTCACGTGTCGCGTCACGTCACGTCACGTCACGTCACGTCACGTCACGTCGGACAGCTGACTCCATATTCCCATCATGCATCACAGTGAGTAAAACATGAACACACACCTGTCACCTGGACAGGAAGTAACCTTTTTATTAAAGACGTTGTCATGTGACACAGACGTGTTTATAAATATGAATCATCACAGATGTTAATCTACCTGATGCTCTGTCTAACGTTACGCTACCTGAAATCGGTGACTCTGATTGGCTGGGACTCGCTGCCGTCGTGGGTTCAGCGTGGAATGATGAGGTCCATTTAGTGGCTGATCTGGAGCTTTCGATTGGATCACATGACCTTCTTCAAATAACTGTCGATGTTTACATTAACGACTTCTTCTTCTTCTTCTGTGTCATGCGACTGAAAGCTCCAGAACTCAACAGACCGTGTTTATCAATCTGTGACGTGATTTATTTTAGTGAATGACAGTCACATGACACATTTCATTTATATGTGCAGTCGACCTGAAACAGAAGAGAGCTCTGAGCTGACGTTCATCAACGCTAACGAGGAAAAACTTTAATTATCAAGAAGGAGTTCAACGTGGACGTCGTCCCACGCCTCCACGTTTCCTTGTTCCTTTCTAAGTCCTGCCCCTATTCGCTCTGTGCTCCAATCACAGTAAGCACAGATCCACAGGTGTCCTAAACGACCCACAGGTGTCCTCAACGACCCACAGGTGTCCTAAACGACCCACAGGTGTCCTCAACGACCCACAGGTGTCCTCAACGACCCACAGGTGTCCTCAACGACCCACAGGTGTCCTCAACGACCCACAGGTGTCCTCAACGACCCACAGGTGTCCTTAACGACAAACATCCATGACGATGCATGTATGACACAGGTGGAGTAACGCTCTGTGAACTGTGATTGGAGCACGGAGCAGATAGGGGTGGGATTTAGGAAGGCCTCCTCCAACCACAGCACAGGACGTGGACTGAAGCCTGTCCTCTGCAGTGAGACTCTGTCCAGCGTCTCCGTGAAAGTTTCAAACTTCAGACAGAATAAATAAATAAATATGGATGAAGTCAGTGTGAAGGTGTAGCTGCCTAGAAAATCAGGAAAACACAAAGTGCATTAAAGACGCTCAGCGGACACTAAGAAGAGTTCTGCTGGACTCCTTGTCACTCACTGGCCCATCAAGGTTCAGCAGGTGGGTACAGGTGTGTGTACAGGTGTGTGTACATCCCAGAGCTGCATCACAAGCCAGCAGCTTGTAAACACGTCTTGACACACCGTCTGTTATCAGCAGCCCTCCCTGTCCGACGGGCGCTTCGGTGTGTAATGGCGTTCCTCCCGGCTTGTGGCGCTCACTTCCTGTCACACTGCCTGACGTGTCTTTGTGTGCAGCAGCCAATCAGGCGTTAGGCACGAAGCACATGTCCTTCTTTAAGTGTATCTGCAGGCCGCTGGTGCTGGTGAACGTCTTGGCGCAGCGGGCGCAGCGGTACGGTTTCTCTCCGGAGTGCGTGCGCTTGTGTTTTCTTCATGGTGTCGCCGTCGCTGAAGGTGCGGCAGCAGAACGGGCAGCTGTACGGCCGCTCGCCCGTGTGGATGCGCAGGTGTCGCCGCAGGTTTCCTCTCTGGCTGAAGCTCTTGGAGCAGAAGGTGCAGCGGTGCGGCCTCTCGCCGGTGTGCGTGCGCAGGTGACGCCGCAGGTCCGCAGACTGAGCGAAGGATTTGCAGCACCACTCGCAGGCGTAGGTCTTCCTCTTCTGCTCCAGGTGGAGGCGGAGGCTGGCGGCCTGGCCGAACGCCTCGGCGCAGCGGGGGCAGCGATGGATGAGCTCGGGGACGTAGGCGGGGGCGGTGACATCGTCAGGTGCGACCTTCTCCTGAGTGGACTTCTTGTTCACAGGAGGTTCGCGTCGCTCTGCGTGGACCAGCACGATCCTGTCTGGATCCGGTCTGAAGTGTTCCTGTGTGACGTGTGACGCCGTCAGAGAGTCTGCGTGACCGTCAGGTTCTGTCACTTTGTATTCCTCTGGTTCTGGTTTGATCGAAGCAGGAGGCGGCACCCGGGCCTCCTCTCTGAGCGCTGGAACCTCGATGTGGATCTTGGGGATGGAGGTGGAGAGAGGACTCAGGGAGGAGCGAGAAGGAAGCACCTCCTTCTGAGAGTCCGGCTTCAGCGCCGGCTCCCAGGCCTCAGCGGGCTTCTTGTCCCCCGGTAGGAGAACCGGCACCGTGGACGGCTCGCTCTGGACCGACAGTAACTGCACAGAGACGACCTGCTCGTGTGTCGGCTTGGCTGCGTTACCTGGAGGCTGTCTGGGCTGGTTCAGGGTGGAGTCCGGCTCCTCTGAGCGGGGCCTCAACTCAGGATCGCAGGGCTGCTGGTCAGGAGCCACAAAGCCAAGACGGGACCGGGTCGACCCTGGAAGAACCAAGAAGAACACGACACTTAACACAGTATTAGTGCTGAATATTAATGTACGTCCAGGTTTTAGACAGTCTGCGAGGACGTCTCAGAGACTACGTCCAGGTTTTAGACAGTCTGCGGGGACGTCACGGAGACTACGTCCAGGTTTTAGACAGTCTGCGGGGACGTCTCAGAGACTACGTCCAGGTTTTAGACAGTCTGCGGGGACGTCTCAGAGACTACGTCCAGGTTTTAGACAGTCTGTGGGGACGTCACGGAGACTACGTCCAGGTTTTAGACAGTCTGCGGGGACGTCTCAGAGACTACGTCCAGGTTTTAGACAGTCTGTGGGGACGTCACGGAGACTACGTCCAGGTTTTAGACAGTCTGCGGTCACAGAGACTACGTCCAGGTTTTAGACAGTCTGCGGGGACGTCACGGAGACTACGTCCAGGTTTTAGACAGTCTGTGGGGACGTCACAGAGACTACGTCCAGGTTTTAGACAGTCTGCGGGGACGTCACAGAGACTACGTCCAGGTTTTAGACAGTCTGCGGGGACGTCACAGAGACTACGTCCAGGTTTTATACAGTCTGTGGGGACGTCAGAGACTACGTCCAGGTTTTAGACAGTCTGCGGGGACGTCACGGAGACTACGTCCAGGTTTTAGACAGTCTGCGGGGACGTCACAGAGACTACGTCCAGGTTTTAGACAGTCTGCGGGGACGTCACAGAGACTACGTCCAGGTTTTAGACAGTCTGCGGGGACGTCACGGAGACTACGTCCAGGTTTTAGACAGTCTGTGGGGACGTCAGAGACTACGTCCAGGTTTTAGACAGTCTGCGGGGACGTCACGGAGACTACGTCCAGGTTTTAGACAGTCTGCAGGGACGTCTCAGAGACTACGTCCAGGTTTTAGACAGTCTGCGGGGACGTCACAGAGACTACGTCCAGGTTTTGGACAGTCTTTTTGGGATCTCCTGCGTGGAGAAAACATCTCGCCAGACTCCATGCGATAATTTGGTAATTTAATGTAACGTCTAAAAGTCAGAGCACAGAGCTCATAAACTGGATGTTGTTGTTTTATTCTGTAATAATACTTATTAATTAATAATTCGGCTCACGGTCTGAAGATAAACAGAGGCACTTCCCACCAACAACAGTTACAGATATGCAGGGAGCTCAGCTGACGCTCGGTGTGTAAAGAGGAAGTAAAGTCACATTTATCAATAAACTTGGACTCATCTGTTTATTTTAAATGAGCCGAATTTCAAACGGATCCTCTGTCAACACGTCCAAACTTTAAACTCTGGGTTTTAGTCCATATTTAACGTCAAATCTCTGTAAAGGTTTAAAGCGGCTCATTTCCAGGCGCAGTCTGGAGCGCTCGGAGCTAGCAGACTAGCTCGGCCCTTACTCAGCCACTCTGTCTCGGCCTCCAGCAGCAGGATGTCCCGCAGCTGTCTCCGCAGGCTCTCGTTCTCCCGCTTGGTCCGGGCGGTCTCCTCCGGTACTCGGTCACCGTGTCCTCCACCACGTCCAGGATCTCCTTCACCACCCCGGTCAGCCGCTCCGTCAGGTAGGCGTTCAGAAGCTGCAGCTTGGTCATTTTGGAGCCAGAACAGCTGCGTCCACACCGGAAACACAGCGAGACAACAACAAACCGAACAGGAAGCGGCCCGGGCCAGCTGCTCCTTCAGAATAAAAGCCTTTTCTAAAAACACCTTGATTTGAGGACAAAACAGACCAAACACTGCAACTCACACCTGAGACAGTCTCAGAGACTACGTCCAGTTTTAGACAGTCTCAGAGACTACGTCCAGGTTTAGACAGTCTCAGAGACTATGTCCAGGTTTTAGACAGTCTCAGAGACTACGTCCAGGTTTTAGACAGTCTCAGAGACTACGTCCAGGTTTAGACAGTCTCAGAGACTATGTCCAGGTTTAGACAGTCTCAGAGACTATGTCCAGGTTTTAGACAGTCACAGAGACTACGTCCAGGTTTTAGACAGTCTCAGAGACTACGTCCAGGTTTAGACTGTCTCAGAGACTATGTCCAGGTTTTAGACAGTCTCAGAGACTACGTCCAGGTTTTAGACAGTCTCAGAGACTACGTCCAGTTTTAGACAGTCTCAGAGACTACGTCCAGGTTTTAGACAGTCTCAGAGACTATGTCCAGTTTTAGACAGTCTCAGAGACTACGTCCAGGTTTTAGACAGTCTCAGAGACTATGTCCAGTTTTAGACAGTCTCAGAGACTACGTCCAGTTTTAGACAGTCTGTGGGGACGTCACAGAGACTACGTCCAGGTTTAGACAGTCTCAGAGACTACGTCCAGGTTTTAGACAGTCTCAGAGACTATGTCCAGTTTTAGACAGTCTCAGAGACTACGTCCAGTTTTAGACAGTCTCAGAGACTACGTCCAGGTTTTAGACAGTCTGTGGGGACGTCACAGAGACTACGTCCAGTTTTAGACAGTCTCAGAGACTACGTCCAGGTTTTAGACAGTCTCAGAGACTACGTCCAGGTTTTAGACAGTCTCAGAGACTACGTCCAGGTTTTAGACAGTCTCAGAGACTACGTCCAGTTTTAGACAGTCTCAGAGACTACGTCCAGGTTTTAGACAGTCTGTGGGGACGTCACAGAGACTACGTCCAGGTTTTAGACAGTCTCAGAGACTACGTCCAGTTTTAGACAGTCTCAGAGACTACGTCCAGGTTTTAGACAGTCTCAGAGACTATGTCCAGTTTTAGACAGTCTCAGAGACTACGTCCAGGTTTTAGACAGTCTCAGAGACTATGTCCAGTTTTAGACAGTCTCAGAGACTATGTCCAGTTTTAGACAGTCTCAGAGACTACGTCCAGGTTTTAGACAGTCTCAGAGACTACGTCCAGGTTTAGACAGTCTCAGAGACTACGTCCGGGTTTTAGACAGTCTCAGAGACTACGTCCAGGTTTAGACTGTCTCAGAGACTATGTCCAGGTTTTAGACAGTCTCAGAGACTATGTCCAGGTTTTAGACAGTCTCAGAGACTACGTCCAGGTTTTAGACAGTCTCAGAGACTACGTCCAGGTTTAGACTGTCTCAGAGACTATGTCCAGGTTTTAGACAGTCTCAGAGACTACGTCCAGGTTTAGACAGTCTCAGAGACTATGTCCAGGTTTAGACAGTCTCAGAGACTATGTCCAGGTTTTAGACAGTCACAGAGACTATGTCCAGGTTTTAGACAGTCACAGAGACTATGTCCAGTTTTAGACAGTCTCAGAGACTACGTCCAGGTTTAGACAGTCTCAGAGACTATGTCCAGGTTTTAGACAGTCACAGAGACTACGTCCAGGTTTTAGACAGTCTCAGAGACTACGTCCAGGTTTAGACTGTCTCAGAGACTATGTCCAGGTTTTAGACAGTCTCAGAGACTACGTCCAGTTTTACACAGTCACAGAGACTATGTCCAGTTTTAGACAGTCTCAGAGACTACGTCCAGGTTAAGACAGTCTCAGAGACTACGTCCAGTTGTCTCAGAGACTACGTCCAGGTTTTAGACAGTCTGCAGGGACGTCACGGAGACTACATCTAGTTTTAGACAGTCTGCAGGGACGTCACGGAGACTACATCTAGTTTTAGACAGTCTGCAGGGACGTCACAGAGACTATGTCCAGGTTTTAGACAGTCTGCAGGGACGTCACGGAGACTACATCTAGTTTTAGACAGTCTGCGGGGACGTCACAGAGACTACATCTAGTTTTAGACAGTCTGCGGGGACGTCACAGAGACTACATCTAGTTTTAGACAGTCTGCAGGGACGTCACGGAGACTACGTCCAGATAACGCAGACTTAAACAGACCTCAAACACACCTGGTGAGTTCAGGTCCATGATGTAAACTCCATCTTCAGTGTGGTCTTATTTTGAAAGGATTCACTGTCTGTCTCCTGTCCACCTGGGTCATTTCATGTTGCAGCTGCTCTCTGTGTCCACTGGGGGCAGTACCATGTAACATGATGCAGCTCTGCTGTGTGACCACCAGGGGCAGCAAACACTCACAACTCCACCAGAGTCAAACAGGAACAAACTTTCAAAATAAAACTGAATAAATGAGACACATTGTGTCCATTATAAATATGAAAACAGTCAGAGTTCCTCAGGGACAAATGGAAGGTTCATAGTGTTTTTATTAAACATTAAAACTGACCTGAGTCAGAAAGAATCTGTAGCACTGTCTGATTCTCCGTGACGGAGCTGCTGCATTGTTTGGGATTGTCTCCGTCAGCAGAATCTCAGCAGGATGGGGACAAAAAAAAGATTCACCAAGTTTGACACGTTCAAACAGCACAGCACAGGAAATGGGCTCATCTCCTATCAAAATAAGAGCATAGCTGTCACACGCTCATAGGCTGAAAATAAACAACTTTCAACAGTCCCCCGTCTAAAACCTGGACGTAGTCTCCGTGACGTCCCCGCAGACTGTCTAAAACCTGGACGTAGTCTCTGTGACGTCCCCGCAGACTGTCTAAAACCTGGACGTAGTCTCTGTGACGTCCCCGCAGACTGTCTAAAACCTGGACGTAGTCTCCATGACGTCCCCGCAGACTGTCTAAAACCTGGACGTAGTCTCTGTGACGTCCCCGCAGACTGTCTAAAACCTGGACGTAGTCTCCCTGACGTCCCCACAGACTGTCTAAAACCTGGACGTAGTCTCCGTGACGTCCCCGCAGACTGTCTAAAACCTGGACGTAGTCTCTGTGACGTCCCCGCAGACTGTCTAAAACCTGGACGTAGTCTCCGTGACGTCCCCACAGACTGTCTAAAACCTGGACGTAGTCTCCATGACGTCCCCGCAGACTGTCTAAAACTGGACGTAGTCTCCATGACCACACCCACCTGTCAGTCAAAGCGTCCCCGCTCTTAACCCTGCATAACTTTAAGCCTTAATATAATGTGAACAGGTGAGTTGTATATAAATTCACCCTCAGTACAGTTGTCATGAACGGGGAAATTAGCTACAGAGACCAAAACTGTTTTTTGTACCAGGCTGTAAACATGTTTATTTCTGCTGTGAAGTTGGACATTTGGACATGGGGACTTATGGAGACTGACTCACTTCTGGAGCCAGCCTCAAGTGGACGTTAGAGGAACTGCAGGTTGTGGCTTCACTTCACAGACACCGAGGATGATGATTAGTCACAAACTCCTGTTGGGCTTTTATTTTGAAGGTTTAGACAGGCACTGCTGTCAGCTTCAGTCAGCTTCACACTGCTGGAAGATGTAGAGGAACGATGCTTCACACACACACACACACACACACACACACACACACACACACACACTCTTAAAGCCCCCCTCCCTCTCTTGTTACCTCTTGCAGTCAGAGCTGCTGCAGCGTCGCTCGCTCTGCATCAACAGCAACAAAGAGAAAAACTGTTTCATCTCATCTTCACCTCTGGACTGGAGCTGCTGCACAGACACCATGAACACCACCCTGCAGCTTCCTGTAGACTAGGACCAGGACCAGAACCAGAACCAGGACCAGGACCAAAACCAGGACCAGAACCAGGACCAGAACCAGAACCAAAACCAAGACCAGGACTAGGCCCAGGATCAGAACCAAGACCAGAACCAGGACCAGAACCAAGACCAGAACCAGGACCAGGTAAGAGCTCAGTGCTGCTTTTAATCTGACATGTCGGGTGTGTGAAACATGAAACATGAAACATGAAACATGTGCTGCTGCCACGGCAACTCAGTATGTGTGTGGAATCACACACACACTCCCATCTTCTCCTTTTGTCTGCATTTTCTGCATTTGTACGTGTGTGTGTGTGTGTGTGTGTGTGTGTGTGTGTGTGTGTGTGTGTGTGACATGATCAGTGTGTGTTCATGTATTAGATGTTCGTGTTGCTTTCATTATTGTCCTCAGAATGTTTCTAAGAATAATATTAATAATAATATGAAGTCACATTTGTGTCATCAATGTTTCGTTGTCTCCAACTAACCCTGGAGAAGTGTTTGGTTTGGATGGTTGGTATTCGTGTCACGTCCTCCGTCACGAAGACACAATATTCCATGTACAGACTGATCTTCACTGTTTATAGATTCCTTCATTAACGACTTCCACTTTGAAGGATTCGTTCAGCTGATTCATAGAAATGCTCACGACATGTTTGAACGTGTCCTGTGGAGGTGAAAGCAGGTGAAGCTGGATCTGGATCTTTCTGCAGCAGAACCGCTCTGAAAAGTGCTGATCAGGTTCTTTAAAGAGGCGACAAATGAAGCGAGTGACGGAGCCAGAGGAGAATACATCCCACTGTGTCCATACCCTGTGGTACAAACACTCAGCTCACCGCCAAGCTGACGGACTGATCTAACAGCAGCTACAGCTGTCAGCAGTTTACTTCACTGTCCATCATAAACTCTGTAAATCACAGAGAGTTGAGGCGGAGCAGCCGGAGGACATCAGGGGGAAAACCAGAAAACATTTCCTCCATAAAATATGATCCAGTTTCACCAGAATCACTGAAATAGTTGCTGCTGTGTGACTTAGTGCCGTAAAGCGTTACGTAATTCTCCCGACCCGGAGCCCAAAGTTACATAGTGTGAGAACAGACGTACGAATGACAGAGACACCGTTCAGCTGATCACAGGTCAGTGTGGATCAACAACAGGTCACAGAGTAAGTTTTGTGCTGATGATGTAAAAAGTCAAACTCGACATAAATTTTCTGCAGCTCTGCTAAAAAGATGAAAATGGATCTTTGTGTAAACAGGTGGTCTGAGGCGGCAGAAAGCAGCCTCTGCAGTGTGAACATGGAACTGAGTTCAGTGTGTCTCAGCAGATTCAAGTCTGTCTCGTCCATTTAACACCAGCTGTGTGCAGTCAGCTGACTGATGAAGAGACAAACACCATCAGAGGCTTTAGTGTCCGCTGCTCCACCCTGATCCACTTCCTGCAGCAGGTTAATTACTGTCACTGTTAATGATCTAACGAGCACTTCGTTAACGAGGCTTCACCTTCTCTTCAGCTGTGAACGTCACCAAGGAGGAAAAGAATAAAAGTCTTTAACACTCAGCTGAACTTTGAATGAAGTCCGGAGTAATCGGATACTTCACTGAAGTAAAAGTACTCATACCAAAATCCTGCATTTTTACTAAGTCAAAACATTATCAGCAAAATATACTTCAGGTATGTATACACGGAAATATCAACAGTACGTAGAATATACTTCACTGCCACTACACGAAAACTGGCAACGTGACAGCCAATCAGATTCCACTGACAAAAACATGTGACCTCACAGGTAACAGGTGAACACAGCCGCAACGCTGCTTTGACCAGGAACGTTGCAGGAACGTTTTAGGAACGTTTCAAGAGTGTTTCAGGAATGTTTCAGGAACGTTTTAGAAACGTTTCAAGAGTGTTTCAGGAATGTTTCAGGAATGTTTCAGGAAAGTTTCAGGAAAGTTTCAGGAACATTTCAGGAACATTTCAGGAAAGTTTCAGGAGAGTTTCAGTAACGTTTCAGTCAATCAAAACAGGACGTGCCTCCACAGTCTGAGAAATGGACTAGACGTTACCAGGACGTTACCAGGACGTTATCAGGACGTTACCAGGACGTTATCAGGACGTTTTCTCAGAGGTCCTTTGAAGAACTCGTGTCCTGTTTTAAATTTCACTGCAGCTGAGCCGCTCCGAGTCGCTCTGTGAGAACAGAGTGCGTCTGTCAGCTCTTACAGCTTACACCAGTTCTGCTGGGAACAGAACGAGTGATCAATCCGGTGCTGGCAGCTTCTCACACAGCTGCTCTTTAAGGAGCCGTCCGTCCTCCCAGCTGTCGATCTCTGGCTTTGAGAAGATCCACGCCGCCGAGAGAACATCGTATCAATCAGCTGATCACAAGAACCGTTATTGAGAAAGATACAAGGTCGATGGAGCTGCAGCAGGGTGGAGGCTGCAGGGTGGAGGCTGCAGGGAGGGAGGCTGCAGGCTGGAGGCTGGAGGCTGCAGGGTGGAGGCTGCAGGCTGCAGGGTGGAGACTGCAGGGTGGAGGCTGCAGGGTGGAGGCTGGAGGCTGCAGGGTGGAGGCTGCAGGCTGCAGGGTGGAGACTGCAGGGAGGGAGGCTGCAGGCTGCAGGGTGGAGACTGCAGGCTGCAGGGTGGAGACTGCAGGGTGGAGGCTGGAGGCTGCAGGGTGGAGGCTGCAGGCTGCAGGGTGGAGACTGCAGGGTGGAGGCTGCAGGGTGGAGACTGCAGGGAGGGAGGCTGCAGGCTGCAGGGTGGAGGCTGCAGGGTGGAGGCTGCAGGCTGGAGGCTGCAGGGAGGGAGGCTGCAGGCTGCAGGGTGGAGACTGCAGGGTGGAGGCTGCAGGGTGGAGGCTGCAGGCTGGAGGCTGCAGGGAGGGAGGCTGCAGACTGCAGGGTGGAGGCTGCAGGGTGGAGGCTGCAGGGTGGAGGCTGCAGGGTGGAGGCTTTATCTTTAAAGTGTGTCCGATCTATTTACAGAATATAATATTCTGTTTTCATCAGCGTGTAACCAGCTGATAATCAGAATCAGACAGATCTCAACATGTTGATGTCCCTCACACACACACACACACACACACACACACACACACACACACACACACACACACACACACATTATCATTTCTTAATCATCTGTTTCCTGCAGTAAACACAGTTCATATGTGCAGCAGCATCTGATTAATGTTTGTTTCAGCTTTAAAGAGACGTTGAGTCTAAAGAACCTCCATCAGTGACCTCCATCAGTGACCTCCATCAGTGACCTCCATCCACCTCCACATCAGACCTCACATCAGGCCTCACATCTCAGCTGGCTGGAAGAAGCTGAATCACTGAAGAAGACTCGACCTCCGGCCCACACGGCCGACCTGAGTTATATTTATCTTCTAACAAGGACTGAGATGGTTCGTCCAGTTCACTGACTCATTCTGTGATTATCCAAGTCTTCAAACAGTCTTTGAGTGTGTGTGTCACTGTGATGTGGTCTACAGAGCGACACGTGGAGGAGGTCTCAGACTTTAGTACAACATGCTGCTGTTCAGGTGTCAGCGTGAGTTTAACAAACGTCACACATAAGTGATTCTTTGTGTCTCTTTCAGAGCGCGCCCCGTTCAGCTTTTCTTTGGAACTTCTCTTCGTCTTTACCGTCCGATGGCCACCAGTGCCAGCGCCGCCCAACCATCCAGCAGCATGGAAGAGTCCCAGCAACCAGAACAGCCAATCAGCACGCAGCAGGACAGAGACGCCGCTGTGACTTCTCAACCAGTCAGCGCAGAGCAACAAGCCCCGCCCCCGACAACAGACGCTCCTGGCGCCAAACAAACAGAGGACGGACAAAACATGGACCACCTGACAGTGATCACCGACGCCATGGAGACCAGTAAATACACCACCTGTCCTCACCTGTCCTCAACTGTCCTCACCTGTCCTCACCTGTCCTCACCTGTCCTCACCTGTCCTCAGCTTGGAGCCCTTTAGTTTCTCCTCCAGACGTCCATCTTTAAAAACAAATTGTTCAGTCTTATCAGCTCTCTTCTTCTTCTTCTTCTTCTTCTTCTTCTGCAGGTAACGGCATCGGTCCCGTGAGGGTCGACTCGTCGCCCACAGTGTCCTCTGTGTCGCCCAACCTGCACGCCAAGCCGGGCGGTCACGCTAACGGTCGGCCTGGTTTGGGCAGCCGGTCCGGCTCGTTGGCGGCGGGCTCACCCAGGCCCTCGCTCACCCGCCAGCCCAGTGCCATCACAGAGGCCACTGTGGACGGGTCCAAGCCCAGGGACTACCTGCTCCTGGCCATCCTGTCCTGCTTCTGCCCGCTGTGGCCGATCAACATCGTAGCGCTGACCTTCTCTGTGATGGTACGACTGCAGACTGTTTGACTAGAAATGATGAAAAACCCAACAAATCCTGACCAGAACTCTGTTTTTACTCTGTTCAGTCCCGAAACAGTCTGCAGCAAGGCAACGTCGATGGAGCTCGCCGCTTGGGCCGCAACGCCATGATTCTGTCCGTCGTCTCCATCCTGGGAGGGATCGCTATCATCACCGCCGCCATCGCCCTTAACTGGGGATGTAAGTATCATCCAATGAAGTGTTTTTGGTCGTCCACCTTAAATGTCTCTGATATTCTGTCTTTCTTCTGTCTTCAGTGATTTTAAAATCCTGATCAGAACCGGCCCGGAATGGCAAGACTGACTTACGACAACATGTGACCGACACGACACCGCTTCCCCTCCGATTTCCTGAAGCACTATCGTTCTCAAGCACCTGCACCGGATGAAAAACAAACCTGTTCCTGTACTTTGCTGTTGTTTCTTGCTGCACGACGAGCATGGTCCGCCTGACGCTCTACCTCCACCCAACCAACCATCCAACCAACCAACCCACCCACTCCTGACATGACGCCACCTGATGGAATAAGAGAAAGGAGAAATCACAAGAGCAGCTTATCTCCTCCTCAGACCGCTTCCCCTCATCCATCAAAGTGTGTCTGTTGTCATGGAAATGGACATCTGTCTCTATGGAAACAGGATTATTCTGATCTTTACTTGGTGTGAACTTGGGGACGTTGTTTCACTTTTTGATGCCAAAAAAAATGAGAAACTTGGTTTTAGCTGAACTGAAACCGAAAGTTGTTGCTGCTGCTGCGATGTTTGACGTGAACTGAAGACGAACACACTCAGCTGTTTTCTGAGGAAGTGGAGGATTGTTTCATCGTCCATCCGATCCTGTTGGTGTTTTTATGGCACACACATATAAACGTAAAGGTGGACACACCCATGCTGCTGCTTCGTGGTCAGAGATCTCACGTCCAGCTGCTGTTCCACATCTGGGACTTGTATCGAGGTCTTTGTTCATTAAACTCACTGAAAGGGTTTTATTATCCATAACATACAGAAATAGATCCACGGCAGACCTTCATATTAGCTACATACCACACTTTTAATATAAGCAACAAATCTCCACAAGCAGACTCAACAATTTGGTCCATCTCTGAATACTTCCTGACTTCCTGTCTCAGCTCCAAGCCAGGTCCCTTAGATTCCCATTGGTCCCCATTGGTTCCCGTTAGTCCGCATTGGTTTCCATTGGCCCCCATTGGTTCCCATTGGTTCCCATTAGTCCCCATTGGTTCCCATTGGTCCCCATTGGTTCCTGTTGGTCCCCATTGGTTCTCGTTGGTCCCCATTGGTCCCCGTTGGTTTCCATTGGTTCCCGTTGGCCCCTGTTGGTTCCTATTGGTTTCCGTTGGCCCCCATTGGTTCCTGTTGGTCCCCATTGGTTCTCGTTGGTCCCTGTTGGTCCCCATTGGTTCCTATTGGCCCCTGCTGGTCCCCATTGGTCCCTGTTGGTTTCCATTGGTTCCCATTGGTCCCCACTGGTTCCACTGGTTTTATTGGTTCCATTGGGGATTGGATTCCATTGGATTGAATTATTTTTGTGTAGCAACATTTAGAGCTTGATGTAGTAAACCATGACCTTGATATGTATTTTTTCCCTTAATGGCCAGTCTGTCCCTCTGCACAGCATACAGAAACGTACCATACCACACGTACGAGACGTAGTAAAATAATTTGCCGTTGGTTTGAGTGTAAACATGAGATTTGATGATTTATCACCAGATTTGGTCTTTAAACAGAAGTTTACATTCATGAAACTACAGCGTTCTGTTTCTTCATCATCAGCGTCCACGTCCTCTTCGCTCTCTTGTCCTCTGCCATTATGTCCATAGATGCCTGTAAACAAACACTAACTCCCCCGGTGTTCTGAGCTGGGAGCTGAGCGGAGCAGCTGGAGGACCTCTGTGTTTAATCACATCAGCTCTCTCGGATCAGAACTTTACTTTGGTTCTCTGTGAGATGAAGTGTGTCGGGCTCAGCTGTGGTTGTTGCAGGTCTGAGTGCAGCTCTTTGCCTGTGACTGAATCCAGCCGAGTCCCTCTGCCTCACACATAATGAATTCACCTCTCAGACCACAGCAGTGTTTCCACTTAACGGACAGTGATGGGCAGCTTGATGCTGTTCTCTGCGACCTGCTATTCATTTGGGTCGGTACTGTCCCTTCTTCATGGCTTGTGTTCTCTTTAATTTGTCCAGATCTGTTTAAAGACAGAAACAATGAGTTTGACTCAGGATTGAATGTTGGTCTGGTTCTGACACGTTTTTGTGTTGAAATACAGAAAAAATGACTTTTCATTTGATTAGATTTGATTGTTGAGCACCAAACAAACGTGAATATGATTCAGTATTAATCCAACTTATGCTACTTACAACAAGCTGTGTCCCAATTACATACCACACATGAATTATACTCTGCTTCATTTATTGGATAACTTTAGTTACTTTCCAGATATATGAGATATATAGGGTCATTAAAATGAACTCCACATTTACCAGCATCAATATTAAAGTGGTGAATAAATTAAAATCCAATATTATAATGTATATTTTATATATATATAGTTCTGTACTTTGACCTGAAGGATCAGTGTGTCTAATTTAGAAGAACCAGCTGAAACATTCAGCCTCAACGAGACACGTATCAGTGTTTAGTTTGTCCGCTCTGGGCTACAGTAGAAACATTTTCAGCTGGTTATACACTTCTAAAAACAGAGTTATGGAAATGATATTCTGTAAACAGAGCCCTCTGAATCTAACACACTGAACCCTCAGTAAAGTTCTGAACACAGTACTTTTACTAGCAGAGTATTTCCAGTAGCGGCAGTTGGGACACGGCTTCGCTCGGCTGACATGAAGGTGTGTTCTGATCCGTGAACACGGTAACCGTTATTACGAGTGGACTGGTTGGGCGTCGCGTTAACTTCTGGCTCTGATGTGACAGTTTGAGGTTTAACACACCTGTGTGTGGCACAGCCCCCCCCCCCCCTCTGCTTTCACCTGTTTAAACTGTTTACTGAGACGCTCTGAGGAAGAAGCTGTTGTTCTGGAACTAGACCCGCCGTCATAGGCTCCTATAACCTGTGCATGTTTACACTATTTATTACAGGATGCTTTTACATGAAGCTGCAGAGCTAACTGATAGCACTTTGTAAATAAATAACCTCTTTTATTCGTCCTCGAGTCGTCATGGAGACGAAACTGACCTGAAATGAACACACCGCCAAAAATGCACACGAACCGCGAGGAGTGAGTTAATGCACCAATCAGACGGCGTCTCTGCGCAGAGGTGAGGTCAGGTGAGGTCAGGCTCAAAGGTGGGGGAGGGGCGGGCAGAGCAGGAGGCGCCTGTGAGGTCGCCTCCGTCCTGCTACACCTCCACTCCACCCACTCCTGTACTGTATGTAGCATGCCTGTTTACTAATCACGTTATGCAAAAGAAAAAAAGGTGGATGTCGTATGAACTTTGCTTGCGCTACCTCTCGAGTCGCCTCACATCGTTTCATTTGATGATTTGATCCGACTGTTAAATCTTCTTGTGCTTTGTTTGTATTTTGTTCTGAACAGTGTGATTATGGTATTAATGTCTTTACATCGTTAATGGCAAACGTTCTGTCAATGGAAAAATACATAAACAGAAGACTGCCCTGAAGAAATGAGTTACAGTTCTGAGGAAGATTTTTGGTGATTAACGTTCAGACAGTTAGAGACAGATATCAGAGCAACTTACTAACATATAATTATTCATTAACAATATGTTTCAATCATCTTAAAATATAATGAACGAAGTTTTTGGCTAACGCAAAGTGGTAGAAATGACTTCATGTTAATTACCACAGTGTTGTTTCTTTAGGGTACAAGAAAATTGAAATACTACGTAACAACACAAACCTGAGATAACTTTGAGGATGTTAGCTGACTTTGTTAGCCCAGTGATCTTTAATATCTTTGGATTTGTTTTGTTTCATATCTTTTTATTTGGATGTGCAGGAAAGTCCGGTGATGTGTCGTCACAGTAACAGTAGGCAGGCGACCTTCATCGTGGACGTATCGTGGGTCTTTGGTTCGGTTCAGGAAAAGTCACGGTGTGAGCTAAAGGAAGTTACATCAGTTCAAGTTTGTAGTTTATCATTTGATCAGAGCAAAGCTGTTTGAACCGACTGTCGTACAAATGGGATTATTGGAGATTCTTAATTCATACACTTTCTTATTATGTAGTACAATAACCTTGAACTTGATCTGATGCTATGACCTGTTAATTCAAGCTCATAGTTATTAATTAAGGAAGAAAACTGTCAACAAAACAGAGACATGAAGAGTTTCCATCAAGGATGAATAAGATTCTTGTGATTAATAGATAAACATCATTATTAGTAGAGTATAAGTCACTATACAGTAGATATAATACAGAGATCTAACATATAGAAGCTTTGACCTTTACTAATGTAGAAAGCTGGAAATCTTCCGTAGGACTTCTCATTTCACACTCGCTGTGTAGACGCCGTTCACTGTTTGTGTTTGTTCTCTCCTGTCCATCATTTCTTTTGTAAACGCTCTTTTGACACCTGACCTTTGTATTTTTATATTTCTATTCCCATCCTCCTGATCTCTTTTGTATCTACACGATGTTTGTGACGCTCAGTATAATCTGCTTCCTGAATGCTTTTTTAACTGACAAAGTTTGGGGTGTGTTCGCTGTATGCATGATTATCTCCTGACACTGGACTCTTACTGTGCCTGTGCATGCCTTACATTGACTGAGAATGAGTATGGGTGTACACAATACATTTATCAGAGACACTGTTGATCTTGAGTATCTGCTCGTGTTTGAAGGTAATAAATCACAGTTAAATACGACCTCCTCCTCCTCTGAGCTGTCTGAACGTCCATCTGCAGAGAGTTCAGAGTATTTAGAACATCAGCTGAACTAACCAAACTTTAACCAGACGTGTGATTTCAGAAAACTGTTGTTGAATCTCAGCTAATGAGCTGGAAACTATCTGAAGTTGGACCATCCAAACTGTTACTGAGCGTTTTGTGGTGGCAACGTTGGAAGAACCCCAAGGACGTCTGATCCAGAGTTACATCAGAACCCAAAGATCATTTTTACTCACTCGGCCGTAAACTTCCAATACTTAATATTTGATGAAAAGCCAAACCTGTCGACCTGCTGATGGTGTCAGAGGATTCGTCTTCTGGTGATCATGAACGTCAGTGCCAAATTAAACCAAACTGATGAAACTTTAAGCACTGAGATCAGAAAACTGAATTCTTCCCGACCTTTTTTAAGATTAAATCCGTGTGTTGGTTTTAGAACAGACGTCACTCTCGCTCTTTAAATTCTGTTCTGTCAAACATCTTCTAGCAGCAACATTTGGTCATGATGACTCCACCTCCCACCCCATCAGGACCAGAACCTCACGCCACGAGAGCAGTCACACTGACTGTCAGCCTCCACCTCAACCTCCACCCTGAACGTCACATTAACACACACCTTCTGAGTAAGAAGCAGTGAGAAGGTTCTGGTTCTAATCCCTCCCTGTGTCTGTGTGGGTTCTCCCCGGGTTCTCCGGGTTCCTCCCACAGTCCAGACACAGGCTGGACCTCACCTGTCGCCTCGTATCAGCTCAGATCGTCTCCAAAGGTCACTGAGCACAAACTCTTTTCATTTAAAAACACATTTCTATATTTTCTATCTTTTTATTTAAAGTTTGTTTTGACAGATTCCTCTAAAAACCTGATTGTGATGAAGTCTGAAGGACAGAGGACATCAGGACAGATCAGGCTCCTCTTTAACTTAATGCATCGATTAGATAATTGAGTCAGGACCGCCTAATGAAATCCTTCAAGGCGGACTCTGATTCTCTTTAACCGTCTCCTCTCGTATATTTTTCACTTCATCTTCTGATCAGCCGTCAGTCTGCAGGACGCCGACGACTCCACCTCCAGATTAAATAAAAGTGCAGAGTCTGCGGCACGCTCTTATTTTGTAATGACAAAATAAAGACAGAAGATGAAGCTTCATTTCTTTCACCGTTTCTAGGACGAGACCGCGGGTTGTCACGGCAACTGTTGGCAAGGGAGTGAGAGGCAGCCGAGGATGCTGGGACGGGGCGAGCGAGCGAGGTCTGATTCCTCTCTGTTAATAAAAGATCTCTCTCTCTCTCTCTCTGTTCTTCATTTGAATTTTAGATTCTTATAAATTATTAAGAGACTCCACCACCGAGGCTACAACAGGAGAGATCAGAGTGAGGAGGGAGGAAGAGGAGGCTGCAGAGAGGAGGAGGAGGAGGAGGAGGAGGAGGAGGAGGAGGAGGAGGGAGGAAGAGGAGGACGAGGAGGACGAGGAGGCTGCAGAGAGGAGGAGGAGGAGGAGAAGGAGGAGGAGGGAGCAGCATGAAAAAGGGTTTGCATCATACGTGTGTGTGGGTGGATGAAGTGAAGGAGATTAACAGAGATGGATGGAGGCGTCTCCCGGTGTTTCTGGGTGTGGAGGCTGCAGAGGGACGAAGGAGGAGACAAAAGGTGGACACAGAGGAATGTGGAGGGGGGGGGCGGTGTGTCATAATGCAGTGTGGTGAGGAGGAGGAGGAGGAGGAGGAGGAGGAGTGTGAGGTGAAACAATGAAAACAGAGAAGCTAAACGAGTGTAGATCATTTTTATATTTTTAAATCAACCGTGAAAATATGAAAGAAGTTTTCATAGGAGGAAGAAGAGGAGTAAGAAGAGGAGGAAGAAGAGGAGTAAGAAGAAGGAGGAAGAAGAGGAGGAAGAAGAAGAGGAGGAAGAAGAGGAGGAAGAAGAAGAGGAGTAAGAAGAGGAGGAAGAAGAGGAGTAAGAAGAAGGAGGAAGAAGAGGAGGAAGAAGAAGAGGAGGAAGAAGAGGAGGAAGAAGAAGAGGAGGAAGAAGAGAGGAAGAAGAGGAGGAAGAAGAAGGAGGAAGAAGAGGAGGAAGAAGAAGAGGAGAAGAAGAAGAGGAGGAAGAAGATGAGGAAGAAGAGGAGGAAGAAGAGGAGGAGGAAGAAGAGCTACAACAGCAATAAACATCCAACAAGAAGAGGGAGAGGAGGAGCATGCAGGAGACACACAGCAACATAAAGAGTGAAGAAAGAGCTGCGAGCTGCAGAAAGGAGGAGGAGGGGGAGGAGGAAGAGCAAGGGCAGAGGAAGAGGAGCTAGATAAGGAGGAGGAGTTTCTATATTACTCTGCACTTCCTTACATGAAAAACTGAATTTCGTTGTTACTTTGTGCAACGACAATAAAGCCCAAGCTAATCTAAGAGGAGACAAGGAGGCAGAGGAGGAGACAAGGAGGAGGCAGAGGAGACAGAGGAGGAGACAGAGGAGGAGACAGAGGAGGAGACAGAGGAGACAGAGGAGGAGACAGAGGAGACAGAGGAGGAGACAGAGGAGGAGACAGAGGAGGAGACAGAGGAGGAGACAGAGGAGGACAGAGGAGGAGACAGAGGAGACAGAGGAGGAGACAGAGGAGACAGAGGAGACAGAGGAGGAGACAGAGGAGGAGACTGAGGAGGAGACAGAGGAGACAGAGGAGGAGGCAGAGGAGGAGACAGAGGAGACAGAGGAGGAGACAGAGGAGACAGAGGAGGAGGCAGAGGAGGAGACAGAGGAGGAGGCAGAGGAGGAGACAGAGGAGACAGAGGAGGGCAGAGGAGGAGGCAGAGGAGGAGACAGAGGAGGAGACAGAGGAGACAGAGGAGGAGACAGAGGAGGAGACAGAGGAGACAGAGGAGGAGGCAGAGGAGGAGACAGAGGAGACAGAGGAGGAGACAGAGGAGGAGACAGAGGAGACAGAGGAGGAGACAGAGGAGACAGAGGAGGAGACAGGAGGAGGCAGAGGAGGAGACAGAGGAGGAGACAGAGGAGACAGAGGAGGAGACAGAGGAGGAGACAGAGGAGACAGAGGAGGAGGCAGAGGAGGCAGAGGAGGAGACAGAGGAGACAGAGGAGGAGACAGGAGGAGGCAGAGGAGGAGACAGAGGAGGAGACAGAGGAGACAGAGGAGGAGACAGAGGAGGAGACAGAGGAGACAGAGGAGGAGGCAGAGGAGGAGACAGAGGAGGAGACAGAGGAGACAGAGGAGGAGACAGAGGAGGAGACAGAGGAGACAGAGGAGGAGGCAGAGGAGGAGACAGAGGAGACAGAGGAGGTCACCAAAGCTTCCATCTTGATCTGTGAATAAAACTAAATGAAATGTTTTTTTAAAGACACGATGAAGACATGAACATGATTTATTGTTATTATATTTATTTATAAGTCTCTTCAGGATCTGATTCATGGTTTTTAATTGGTAATTATTTTTTTTAACTTTGATTCTTTGGACTAAAAGTTTTCAGTCTTCAGATGTCTGTGAATTCAGTTTATTCATGAATCATCTGATTCCATCACATGTCTGATTATTCTATGACGACTTCATTCAGTCAGCATGTTTCTTCTTTTAAATGAAATGATTAATCGTTTGGTTCATAAATATATGAAGCATCTTTATGTTCAGTCTGATTCATCTGACTGCACTTTTATTTAATCTGGAGGTGGAGTCTCGGCGTCCTGCAGACTGACGGCTGATCAGAAGATGAAGTGAAAAATATACTAGAGGAGACGGTTGAAGAGAATCAGAGTCCGCCTTGAAGGATTTCATTAGTCGGTCCTGACTCAATTATCTAATCGATGCATTAAGTTAAAGAGGAGCCTGATCTGTCCTGATGTCCTCTGAGACACGGCCCCGTCCTAACCACACCGGGCTTCATTTCAGATTTGAAAAACATTCTAACACATCACAGCATGTGACGCTTCACCTCATCACAGGTGAAACTGACGGAGGCAGCAGCACAACTCAGAATCACATCATGTAGCACGCACACACACACACACACACACACACACACACAGTTAGGTCACTTTGATCACATATGCACACTAACGTTCAACCACTGAGACAAAAACCAACTTCAACCCAGAAAACAGATTCTGTCCCTAATTCACAAAACGTCCCCGAATAACTGGTCAGAATTATTAAATATGTCCCCGAAAGTAGCATAAGTCAGATTAGGCTTTACACACACACACACACACACACACACACACACACACACACACACACACACACACACACACACACACACACACACACACACACACACTCCAGAGAAGTCTTTGTAAACGTGTGAGCGCCCTCTGCTGGACATACAGTGAACTCTTTAAGGGGAATTGTAATTCTGTGAGTTTGTTGTTTTTTGGGTTTGTGCTTCGATCCCTGTCCCCTCGTGTCGACGTGTCGACGTGTCCTGAGGACACACACTAAGCGTGGTATGAATTTCATTGTGTGATTTTTTTGTAGGAGCCGACGTGATGAAGATGAACGAGGACTTCTTAGTTTATGAGTTTTTAATATTTCAGAGTTTCCCCACAAATTTAACAAGGACCTTTCAAGCCCAAATTCAAGGACCTAACATGACGTAGTTTTAATCAATGTTAATGTTACAAACTCACAAACTTTTAAGGATTTCAAGGACCTGAGGGAACCATGTTACCATGTTGCTGAGGGATTGTAGTATAAAAGCTGCACAGACGCTGTCATTGTGTGTTCGGTGTGTGTGTGTGTGTGTGTGTGTGTGTGTGTGTGTGTGTGTGTGTGTGTGTGTGTGTGTGTGTGTTGTTCTGGTGACAGTTTAAAAACATCTGCGTTCATGTTCAGAGATCTGTTCATCGAGGTGAGCTGAGAGTGAAGGACGTCTACAGAGCAGCAGAGACGAAGACGTGGACAGCAGCAGAACTTTAATGCGTTCAAAGACACAAACAGTTCATGGAGTAGAAAGAGAAGCAGCGTCAGGCAGATTTCATGTAATCATGTAATCGTAACAAAGTGTCAGAGCAGACGGGGAATAACTTTGGCTAAACAAACAGACGCCACGTCGTCTGGAGGCACGATTCTTCAAGTTTCTGTCCAAAAGTAAACCTTTGACTCCTGAAGAGTCACAGTGCAAAAAGCTTCACTGACAACTTCAACCACTAGAGGTCAGCAAACACAGGACGTATTAAAGACAACTACAACAACTCACTACAACTCCCATGATGCACTACAGGAAGAAACACCCAATCACAGAGCTTCACATGAGCCTGGCTAAGGACATGTGTGATACCTGAATTTAGTTACCGTGACAACGGTTGTCTGGCTTCTTCTCCATAGCAACAGCAGCTGAAACTCATCTATACGATTCTAAGAGTTAACGAGTCAGTTTGGTGGACAGCTCTAAGGACTACAATACCCATGAGCCTTAGCTGCCATTGCTATGAAGAAGGTCAATCAGAGGTGTGAATCAGGACGGCGGCGAATTATGACGACCTGAAGCGGCACGTGAAGCTGTGCGATGTTTGTTAGTGAAATGCACCCTGGGAGTCGTAGCTGTCAGTTTTCATATGAATCGCGTTTTTCAGTTTTGAACGTCAGTGAGAGTTTGTACGAGCAGAAATGAGTCTGAGTCTGGATTTTAATGTCATGTCTGTGTCCGGAGTCAGTCCTGAGTCAGTCCTGGTCCTGACTCAGTCCTGAGTCAGTCCTGGTTCTGACTCAGTTCTGGTCCCTGTCAGTTGATTTGATTCGGGTCGAGGAGCTGAGTTTTCAGGTTAAACAGATTTTAAAGATGACTTCCTGTCTAGGTTTAAACCTGACAAAGGCACGTTAACGTGGAGCTTCAGTGGAGCTTTACTTCTGGACTTGTTCTCCTCTTCACCCTCCTCCTCCTCCTCACTGGCCCTGGCCTTGGCCCGGCAGCGCCCCCAGCAGGCCGTTGGCTGTGGTGAACAGGTTGATGGGTGATGACCCGTCAGTGATGAGGGTGGACTTCAGGCCCAGAGCCTGGAGCATCTTCACCTGAGGACAAACCAACAGTTATCTCCTGAGTCTCATCAGACGGTGTAAAACATTCAGTTGTTTCAGCAGAGGAGGTGGAGGTGGAGGTGGAGGAGGTACAGTACCTGCAGTTCTGGCCCGGCTCTGGCCATCTCCTTCAGCGTGTCGCTGCCCAGACTCTCCACCAGCTGACTGAAGCGCTCGCTCTCGATGCGAGCCAGACTCTTCTGCTTCTCCACATCCAGAGCATCCATCTGCTTCTTATAGCTTAGCTCCTGCTGACGGGCCTTCTCCAGCCGCTGGAGCTCCGCCTCCTACACACACACACACACACACACACACACACACACACACACACCAACATGTTTTATATGCTATATCCTGGAGGTCAGGCGTGTACGTTGGTGTGGACGGTGGTGCGTACCGCCTCGATGCGCTGAGCTTCAGCCTTCAGTTTGGCCTCGTTGACGGCCGCCTCTCCCTGAATACGAGCCGCCTCGGCCCGAGACTGAGCTTCAGCCTTGGCAGCTCCGGTGCTCTCCACGGCAGCACTGAAACACACAAACCGTCAGCAATGTTCACAAGTAGCCTTCACATCAGCTGACCCGGTGAGGCCGTGGGTACCTGAGCGCCTCCAGCTCCAGCAGCTCCTTCCTGGCTTTCTCCGCCTGGGCCTGGTCTGTGATCCTCTGCCGCTCCAGCTTCCCCCGGGCCTCCTGCTCCAGACGCTCGGCCTCGTGTCTGCACAGAGAGAAGACATCATGAAGACTTCAGGTGTGTGTGTGTGTGTGTGTGTGTGTGTGTGTGTGTGTGTGTGTGTGTGTGTGTGTGTGTGTGTGTGTTATCGGACCGTGCGGCGGCCTCCTGGGAGTTGGTGGTGATCTCGATGGCCAGCTGGACGCTCTTCTGCAGGGCGTCTCGTGTCCTCTGGTCGACGGGCTCCACAGACTGGATGTCCACGCTGCTGATCACCAGCTTGTTCTGCTTGAAGCAAAGGTTGGGACGAACAGCCAGCTTCTCATCGAAGCCAAACACGGCCGAGCAGATGATCCGGTTCGAGTTCTACAAAGAAACACCAAAAGAGGTAATGTAACTGAGTACATTTACTCAAATACTTTGATTCATCTGACTTCAGAGGACAGTGAAATACGAACCTTGTGGAAATCATCGAACTGCACGGAGGCGACAGCGCCTCTGACCCGGGAGGCGATGGCTTTACAGGCGTCTCCCACGAAGTCCGGGACGGAGAACAGAGCGGCGGCTTCGGCTGCAGCGGCCGGAGATTTAATGTCGAAGTGCCTGAAGAGAAACAAACAAACTGTTTCCATTATTGTGTCCACCCCATGTATGATCATTAACGATCCTGCAGCATGAAGAAACATTGCACTACAGTGCTGAGCGGAGCCTGAGCGGCTCTTTGCCGCTCGTCACGACTCTTCACGGCTCTTCGCGGCTCTTCTCGATTCTTCTTGACTCTTCACGACTCTTCACGACTATTCTCAACTCTTCACGGCTCTTCACAGCTCTTCTCGGTTCTTCACGGCTCTTCTCGATTCTTCTCGACTCTTCACGGCTCTTCACAGCTCTTCTCGACACTTCACGGCTCTTCTCGATTCTTCTCGACACTTCACGGCTCTTCTCGATTCTTCTCGACTCTTCTCGGTTCTTCACGGCTCTTCACAGCTCTTCTCGACTCTTCACGGCTCTTCTCGATTCTTCTCGACTCTTCTCGACTCTTCACGGCTCTTCTCGATTCTTCTCGACTCTTCACGGCTCTTTTCAGCCCTTCGCGAGTCTTCCGGACTTTTCATGACTCTTCACGACTCTTCACAGCACTCTTCACAGCTCTTCACGGCACTCTTCACTTACCAGTTGTAGGAGAGCTGCAGCTGCAGTCGGGCGTGGTCGGCCGTCTCGATGGTGATGACGTCGGTGAAGAAGTCCGGGCCCAGCAGGAGGCAGACGGCCTTGATCACGTTGGCCCTCTTCGGTTTGTCTCCGGACAGCGACAGCACGGTGAACTGCTCGTCGGGTCCCAACATCACCATCTCCGGTCCAAACACCACCCTGAAGACGAGACAACAACACCACCATGTCAGAGACTTTCTAACCTCCACCTGGCACCGTCAGCACAGGTCACAGCACCCACCTGGCCTTCTTCTCTCTGTAGTCGTACACCTGGATGGCAGCATTGTGGGGCACTCTGTACGACACCACCTTGGTCTTGTCCCTCGGCCTGGCGTCTCTGCTGCTGGCGCTCCGGTCCGAGCGGTCGGCCAGCGGGTCCAGAGGTGAAGCCAGCAGCGCCTCCACGTTAGCGGGAAGCTCTTTCTGCCACAGCTCCTCGTCCTGAGTCAGCATGTAGGTGTGACCGATGACCGCTTGCACCTGAGTGAAGATGAACGCATATCGGTCGGTGACCAGACAATCGATAATAACGCTGACTCATCGTTCAGGTGTGTCGGTCTCGTACCTTTCCTGTCTTGATGTCCCGGACGTAGATGCCCTCGTTCTCGTCCAATGGGATCGCCTGACGTCTGAGCACGACCTCCACGGTCGCCGGGGGGACGTACTCGATGGGACCGCGCAGCATCCAGCGGTCTCCGGGGCGACGGAGGACGCCGCTTCTCCGTGAGCGCTTGGCCCTCTCCTGCATCAGCTCCTCCTCCTCTGCCTCCTCCTCTTCCTCCTCGCGCTGACAGAGAGAACGGGAGAGAGAGAGGTGGAGGAGGGAGAGAAGGGTTAACGTGGCGATGCATTGGAGTGGAGGAGGAGGAGGGGGAGGAGGAGGAGGAGGAGGAGGAGGAGGAGGAGGAGGGCGCTAAGGGTGAAATGAAACCCAAAGAATGTTAGAGGAAAACATAAAGGGTGGAGGAGTGATGGAGAAGAGACGGGGCAGAAGCAGCTGGTTAGCCGGATCAGAGCTGTGAAGGTGGTGCAGTGACGGTGACGCACTGTCAGCTCCGCCCAGTTTGATCTGACCAATAACTGACGAGGAAACTGTTTCTCCATAAGTCTCTATATGATCAGAGCGTGTCCAACCATGAGACACTTTGTGTTTGAATCTGTTTGTAATCGGATCGCACACATGGACACAGATCACATCCCGTCACTGATCAGCTTCAGAGGACGCTCACGGTAACCAGGTGGAGCTGCTCAGTGTCGGTCTGTGATTGGTCGGTTTGTTCAGAGCTTTGAAGGATCAAAATAAAGAGACACACCCTCAATAAACACGAAGCTCAGGGTAACTGTGAACACACATGAACACACCTGAACACACATGAACACACCTGAACACACATGAACACACCTGAGCCCACATGAACACACCTGAACACACATGAACACACATGAACACACCTGAACACACATGAACACACCTGAACACACCTGAACACACCTGAACACACATGAACACACCTGAACACACATGAACACACCTGAACACACCTGAACACACATGAACACACCTGAACACACCTGAACACACGGCTCACAGGTACCAGGTGCGGTCTGTGAAGACTACGTCGACCGGTTGCACAAGATTTACAGAACAACATTCCTTCACTGGGCAGCGACTCCTTCAAACATTTTTACTACCATTTAATATTATTTACATTATTGTATATATGAATAATAATAATGATGATTAATATTATAATAAATTATATTTAAATATGGTTAATTTGAATAATTAATTTATTCACATGATCTTTACTTTTATTTGTTTATTCACTTTAATCTGTTTTATTATTAATTAATTATTAATTATTAATATTTTTAACCTCCCTCTGGTGTTTTACTGTGTGACAGATTGATTGATTGATTGATTGACCGACCAACCTGCAGCAGCGATGTGCTAACGAGTCTGAGGTAACGCTCTCAGCCAATCACATCGCTCTGAATAATCTAAACCAATCAGAGTGAAGTACAACAGCTGCACAGAAAGATGTCGTCAGATGAACACAAATTAATTAGTTAAGTTAATTAGTTAATTAGTTGTGTTGATGACAGGTGTGTGTGGATGACAGCTGTGTGTGGATGACAGGTGTGTGTGCCGATGACAGGTGTGTGTCGATGACAGGTGTGTGTCGATGACAGGTGTGTGTCGATCACAGGTGTGTGTCGATCACAGGTGTGTGTTGATCACAGGTGTGTGTTGATCACCTCCTCTGTGTCGTTGAAGGCCTCCACAGCTCTCAGAACCAGACCCTCCTCCTCCGACAGCACGTACACGTCCTGGATGCCGCGTTCAAGGCGCTCACCTGGCTGCAGGAAAAACGAGCGCTCACCCTGACAGAGAGGAAGACAGGTAAGTTATCAGGTGACAAGGTGAGAACGTTAGCAGAGCATCTGATGGAGGATGGACGCTCCTCCTCACCTTCACCACCCGCTTCTGTCCCAGCTGAGGTTTCCCGTCGGATCCGACCGGGTCCAGGATCACACAGTACTGCCTGCTGCTCAGGGTGGTCACATCCACCACCCCCACCACCTCCTCCGACACAGACGGGATGTGAGCCTCCCTGTCGGCCAAGGTGACGAGCCACTCCTCCCCCGTGCGACGGTCCCGCCCGCCGGCGTCTTTAAAGGCTCGCAGGGCACGAACATGAAGCGCTTTCTGAGGAAACGACCCGGGAACATCGTTAGAACTCTTTAACTCCGTCATAGAGAACATAATAGAATCATGTCCTCACCTTGTCAGTGAGAATGAAAGCGTTCACGATGTCCAGGACTTCTTCATGAGCACCTGGAAGGTACGCTCCCACCTTCCTGACCAGCCACTCCTCACCTGAAGACACGAGACGTGAGCTTTACAGGCCTTTGTCATTTAGCGTTTGTGTGTGTGTGTGTGTGTGTGTGTTACCTGTGACTCTGCGGACTCCACCTCTGTCCACTCCTTCCTTGCGGGCTCTCAGTCTGATGGCCTGGTTCTCTCGGATCACCGTGGCCTTGATGGTCTCCAGGACCGCCACCTCCTTCCTGGGGATGTACGTCCCTGCAACACGAGCGAGGACAGTCTGAGGTCACGGATCACACCTGTGCTGTGACACATCTTTCATATTTTCTATGAATATTTCCTGAAAACGAACCTGGTCCTTCAAACAGCCACTCGTCTCCTGCGACTCTCTTCTCTCCTCCTTCCTCCTCGAAGTCCAGCAGAGCCTGCAGACGCAGCGCCGTGTCCGGGTACACGATCTGCAGCGGGGTCACGTCCTGTCACACAAAAACCGCACGTTAGATCTCTTGTCTGATAGGCCGACACGCGGGTCAGACCGGGTTCTTGTACACACCAGCTGGACCTCCTCTCCCGGGTACAGGGGGAACGGGTCCTGAGTCAGACGGATCTCCAGGTCGGCGTGCCGGAGCTTGGCCTGACCCGATTGGTCAAAGAGGACCTGCTTGTCATCATCGCGGGCTACCGGGTT
>JAFMOB010000511.1:122308-142308 GCA_018985215.1 Larimichthys polyactis
CACAGACATATATACATATACATATACACAGACATATATACACAGACATATTACACCGACTATACACATAGACATATATACACAGACATATATACAGACATATATAATAGACATATACACATAGACATATATACACCGAGACATATATACACAGACATATACATAGATATATATACATAGACATATATACACAGACATATACACAGACATATATACATAGACATATATACACACAGACATATATACATATAACACAGACAATATACCATATACACAGGACATATACATAGACATATAACACAACATATATATAAACATAATACAGACATATATACACAGACATATATACACAGACAATATAAATAAACATAGATACACAGACATATATAATTAAACATATATACAGACATATACACAGACATATATACATAGACATATACACAGACATATAATAAACATATAGACAGACATATACATAGACATATAACACGACATATATACATAGACATATATACAACAGACATAAAATAAACATAATACACAGACATAGACAATATATACACAGACCATATCTACATAGAATATACACAGACATATATAATTAAAACATATATACAGACATTATACACAGACATATACACAGACATATATAAATAAACATATATACATCGACATATATACACAGACATAATACATAGAAGATATACACAGACATATATAAATAAACTATATACACAGAACTATAGACATATATACACAGACATATATAATAAACATATACATAGACATATATACATGACATATATACACAGACATATATAAAGAAACATATATACACAGACATATAGACATATAACACATCAATAGACATATATACACAGACGATATACATATATACACAGACAATATACATATATACACATCCATATAGACATATATACACAGGACATATATAAATAGACATATAGACATAGACATATAACAGACATATATACACAGACATTATAAATAAACATATACATAGACATATATACACAGACATATATACATAGACATATATACACAGGACATATATAAAGAAACAGTATATACACAGACATATAGACATATATAAACATACAAATAGAGAACAGATATACACAGGACAGATATACATATATACACAGACATATAGACATATAGACAACAGACATAATAAGACCTATATACCATACATATAGGACATATATACACAAACATATATAAATAAACATATATACATAGACAGTATATACGACATATATACATAGACATATTTACACAGACATATATAAATAAACATATATACATAGACATATATACACAGACATATATACACAGACATATATACATAGACATATATACACAGACATATATACATAGACATATATACACAGACATATATACACAGACATATATACATAGATATATATACACAGACATATATACACAGACATATATACACAGACATATAGACATATATACACATACATATAGACATAATATAAACCAGACATATAGACATATATAACACAGACATATATACAATATACACATCAATAGACATATATACACAGACATATATACATATATACACAGACATATATACACATACATATAGACATATATACACAGACATATATAAATAAACATATATACATAGACATATATACAGACATATATACATAGACATATATACACAGACATATATACACATACATATATACACAGACATATATACATAGACATATATACACAGACATATATACATAGACATATATACACAGATATATATACACAGACATATATACATAGATATATATACACAGACATATATACACAGACATATATACACATATATATATACACAGACATATATACACAGACATATATACATAGATATATATACACAGACATATATACACAGACATATATACACAGACATATATATAGACATATATACACAGACATATATACACAGACATATATACACAGACATATAAACATAGACATATATACATAGACATATATACACAGACTTATATACACAGACGCCGCATTGAGCGCTGAATCGTACGTCAACAGGTCCGCCATATTGGATGTGGCAGATCTGCCCGTAAACTAATAACAGGAAATGGACTGAACTTCATAAAGCGCCTTTCTACAAAGTTCTTTAAGTTAATGTCTCTTATACACCCATTCACACACACACTAATATATCTGGGAAACAAACAGGCACCAAAAACAACGTATGTAACTTTTAAAGTGATGGTTATAAATGTTTACTCCTTATGTAAGCACCAAATCAACATATGTATTTTTATAATGCTGAGTGTTTACAGCTACTAATGTGTGTAACACTGTTACTGTGATGATAAATATTGAAATATTTAGATTTAACATTTAATCTGTGTCCATAATAACCAGATCCTGAAATGTAGATGTGACATGAGGGTTTCTGAATAAAGAGCACTAACGTGTACATACACACACACACACACACACACACACACACACACACACACACACACACACACACACACATGTATATATGGACCTGGACGTAGTCTCCGAGACGTCACCGCAGACTGTCTAAAACCTGGATGTAGTCTCTGTGACGTCCCCACAGACTGTCTTAAACCTGGACGTAGTCTCTGTGACGTCCCTGCAGACTGTCTAAAACCTGGACGTAGTCTCTGTGACGTCCCCACAGACTGTCTTAAACCTGGACGTAGTCTCTGTGACGTCCCTGCAGACTGTCTAAAACCTGGACGTAGTCTCCGTGACGTCCCCGCAGACTGTCTAAAACCTGGACGTAGTCTCTGTGACGTCCCCGCAGACTGTCTAAAACCTGGACGTAGTCTCCGTGACGTCCCCGCAGACTATCTAAAACCTGGACGTAGTCTCTGTGACGTCCTGCAGACTGTCTAAAACCTGGACATAGTCTCTGTGACGTCCCCGCAGACTGTCTAAAACCTGGACGTAGTCTCCGTGACGTCCCCGCAGACTATCTAAAACCTGGACGTAGTCTCTGTGACGTCCTGCAGACTGTCTAAACCTGGACGTAGTCTCCGTGACGTCCCCGCAGACTGTCTAAAACCTGGACGTAGTCTCTGTGACGTCCCCGCAGACTGTCTAAAACCTGGACGTAGTCTTGTAGCTATAGGGAACACATCAGTCTTTTGTAAACATTTGTATTTCTGCTGTGGAGAAATGGCGCCGTGGGTGGAGACAGATTGATGGAGACAAAATATTTTCTTTTTACCAAACGTGTTTATTTTATTATAAATCATAGATGTTTGAAGGAGTTTGTCTTGAATCTTTCTGTGAGCAGCAACACGAGTTCAGGTCAGGAGACTTTTCCTGAGACGAAACAAACCAACACAGAAGTCACATGATCACACGGCTATGACATCATGCTAAACATGGAAACATCATCAAACGTGAAAATAACATTTCATAAACGTTGAGGAAAGTTTGAAAACACGAGAGAATCTGTACAAAGACTTTGGTTGATATCTGCTCCTGTATAGACCTCTAGTTACAATATACATATTTAGATAACTCTAATTTAAATACTAATTTGGCTAAAATGAATATCAAAAAATAGTTTGTATCACGACACTGACAGAGCATGCTTCCCTTTGTCTGAACACGTTGACAAAACACAAACAGGAGGAAGAACTACGCGTGGTTAAAATCACTCGGTATAAAATAGATTTTTTTTTTAAATATTACAAAATTTGAAATGATCAGACGCGACGAGCAGAGAGCCGAAGTCAGACTGGACTTCCAGCTTCAGAAACACCAAGTGTCAGATGAAAGAGTCACGACACGCTGCAGCTCAACCACTCATCGCCAACAAACTGCTGACGTCCTCTACGTTCCTATTGGTCAACACGCCCGACGCTGATGTCACGTCGTCATGGCTGCGAAGACTAGAGTGAAGCTGTTGTTTCCTGTGTGTTCCAACGTTTGTTAAAGTTCAGCGTTTGGTTCATGCACACGTGGACTTCATACTGAACGCAGCACATGGAACATTAAAGGAACGCTCATCCTGATACCTTCAGTCATACAATGAGCTCCTTTAACAACCGACGTGTTGTCCGTTGGTTCATGTGTTGAGTCACTTCATGGAGATTTGTTTTGTTGGTTGTTGTAGGAAGACGAGCGACTGCACCAAAGAAACGATTTGAACATCAGAGAACAGAAAAGTTTTACGCTCTGAATCCAATCAAAGAAAAACAGCACAACACTTTTCAGACGTCTTAGAGCCCCGGGAGAGATTCGGGTCAGTCCTGGTAAAAGTCGCTGGACAGGAAGTGACGTCAGGACTTCGGCTCTCTGCAAAGTTCAAACTTCATGTTAAAATATTCTGAATAATCTGCTGACGACAGCGCTGGTCCAACGTTTGTTTGGTTCATGTTTGATACGACGACGACACGAACGTTAAAAAGTTTGAATCCATCCAAACAGAACCAGATTCATCAGATCCTGCTGCAGACGAAGCACAGTGAGGTTAAGTGCTGGTGTTCAGAGACAAGACGGCTGCTGATGTCCATCATGTATTCCAGAGCGAGGAGACGCCCCCCCGTTTCCTCTTCACGGTCTCACTTCCTGAGGTTGAAGGTGAATATTTTAATGAAAAGCCTTCAGTCCAACATGGCGTCCAGCTGGTCAGCCAGGTCATCAAACATGTTGCCGATGTCGTCCAGAATGTTCCCCGCAGACTTCACCGTGTTCGGCCCGCTGGTGAGAAAACAAACAACAAACAAGAATATGAATGGAACAAGGCCGAAACTGAACTACAGCTTCTACCATCAGCTACAGGTTCTACCATCAACTACAGGTTCTACCATCAGCTACAGGTTCTACCATCAGCTACAGGTTCTACCATCAACTGAAGGTTTTACCATCAGCTACAGGTTCTACCATCAGCTACAGGTTCTACCATCAACTACAGGTTCTACCATCAGCTACAGGTTCTACCATCAGCTACAGGTTCTACCATCAGCTACAGGTTCTACCATCAACTGAAGGTTTTACCATCAGCTACAGGTTCTACCATCAGCTACAGGTTCTACCATCAACTACAGGTTCTACCATCAGCTACAGGTTCTACCATCAGCTACAGGTTCTACCATCAGCTACAGGTTCTACCATCAGCTACAGGTTCTACCATCAACTGAAGGTTTTACCATCAGCTACAGGTTCTACCATCAGCTACAGGTTCTACCATCAGCTACAGGTTCTACCATCAACTACAGGTTCTACCATCAGCTACAGGTTCTACCATCAACTGAAGGTTTTACCATCAGCTACAGGTTCTACCATCAGCTACAGGTTCTACCATCACCTACAGGTTCTACCATCACCTACAGGTTCTACCATCAGCTACAGCTTCTACCATCAGCTACAGGTTCTACCATCAGCTACAGGTTCTACCATCAGCTACAGCTTCTACCATCAGCTACAGGTTCTACCATCAGCTACAGGTTCTACCATCAGCTACAGGTTCTACCATCAACAACAGGTTCTACCATCAGCTACAGGTTCTACCATCAGCTACAGCTTCTACCATCAGCTACAGGTTCTACCATCAGATACAGGTTCTACCATCAGCTACAGGTTCGACCATCAACAACAGGTTCTACCATCAGCTACAGGTTCTACCATCAGCTACAGGTTCTACCATCAGCTACAGGTTCTACCATCATCTACAGCTTCTACCATCAGCTACAGGTTCTACCATCACCTACAGGTTCTACCATCACCTACAGGTTCTACCATCAGCTACAGGTTCTACCATCAGCTACAGGTTCTACCATCAACTACAGGTTCTACCATCAACTACAGCTTCTACCATCAGCTACAGGTTCTACCATCAGCTACAGGTTCTACCATCAACGACAGCTTCTACCATCACCTACAGGTTCTACCTTCACCTACAGGTTCTACCATCAACTGAAGGTTTTACCATCAGCTACAGGTTCTACCATCAACAACAGGTTCTACCATCAGCTACAGGTTCTACCATCAGATACAGGTTCTACCATCAGATACAGGTTCTACCATCAGCTACAGGTTCGACCATCAGCTACAGGTTCGACCATCAACAACAGGTTCTACCATCAGCTACAGGTTCGACCATCAGCTACAGGTTCGACCATCAGCTACAGGTTCTACCATCAGCTACAGCTTCTACCATCAGCTACAGCTTCTACCATCAGCTACAGCTTCTACCATCAGCTACAGGTTCTACCATCAGATACAGGTTCTACCATCAGCTACAGGTTCGACCATCAACAACAGGTTCTACCATCAGCTACAGGTTCTACCATCACCTACAGGTTCTACCATCAGCTACAGCTTCTACCATCAGCTACAGGTTCTACCATCAACTACAGGTTCTACCATCAACAACAGGTTCTACCATCAACTACAGCTTCTACCATCACCTACAGGTTCTACCATCAGCTACAGGTTCGACCATCAACTGAAGGTTCTACCATCACCTACAGGTTCTACCATCAGCTACAGGTTCTACCATCAACGACAGCTTCTACCATCACCTACAGGTTCTACCTTCACCTACAGGTTCTACCATCAACTGAAGGTTTTACCATCAGCTACAGGTTCTACCATCAACTGCACGTTCTAACATCAACGACAGGTTCTACCATCAGCTACAGGTTCTACCATCAGATACAGGTTCTACCATCAGATACAGGTTCTACCATCAACAACAGGTTCTACCATCAGCTACAGGTTCGACCATCAGCTACAGGTTCGACCATCAGCTACAGGTTCTACCATCAGCTACAGGTTCTACCATCAGCTACAGGTTCTACCATCAGATACAGGTTCTACCATCAGATACAGGTTCTACCATCTGTCTGACCTTTCTGAATCGTCCTCCAGTTTTCTCTCAACGGCCTTCAGAGCTGCTTCCAGAGACGTGCTGGTCTGATCCAGTCTTTGCTGAACCACATGAGTCCCGCTGGAAGACTCTGGAATGCAACCTGGACCCACCACACAGACCTGAGTCCTCGCTGCTGTCAGAGAAGGACTCTGAGGGGCAAGAGCTGGAGCTGGACCAGGACCAGGACCAGGTGCTGGAGATGTGGGCCCGTGAGCAGGAGAGGACAGAGAGGTGAAGGCCACACTTTGAACCACACTGACGGTCACAGTTGGAGAGGAGAGTCCAGCTGCCGAAGAGACAACAGCAGGTGAAATAACAACAAGTCCTAGCAAAAACCACGTTCTGATTCACTACCTTATGTTTTGCCTTTAGATTCTCGTGGTATCTTACCTTGTGCTGCCAGCAGACTGTGGCGAATCGGTTTCGGGGCAACAGCAGGAGGTTTCGGGGACAGCGGAGGTTTGATGGGGGATCCTGTTGCTGGACTGGCCGGCCTGTCCAGACTGGCCTCGTTGATCCTCAGACTGACCTCCTCCTGGCTCTGGGATGGAGGTCTACTGCTGTCGGACTGGGCTGCCCCCGCTCCCTCTCTGCTAGGGGAGTCTCCTCCCTGCTCTTTGTCTTTGGGTTTGTGTCGGCGCTTCACCGTGTCCGACTCCTTCAGATTGAACTCGGGCACCTCCGGGTTCTTGGCTGCTGGTATCTCTGGAGGCTCCAGCACAGCCTCAGCCCTGGGTGGCCCTGGAGCTTTGGGTCTCTGTTTGATGGTCAAGTTGCCCTCCTCTGCAAAGGGGATGCACTCACTGGAGCTGTTGTGTGGGGACGAGGAGCCCTCCAGTTGACCTTTTGACTCTTCCTCCTCAGAGTCAGACTTCACCCCGTGATCCAGCTCGGCACTGTTGCCGGTCTGGGTAGGAATACACTCGCTCTGCACCCTCCTCCTGACCCCGCCAGCCTCTCTGAACTCTTGCCCTGCAGAGTTGAGGGAGGCAGGAAGCGGTTCCTGCTGGACGAGTTCTGATTTAGGTCCTGGGGGGTTCTTCCCCTCCGTCCTGCCCTCCAGAGAGGCTGCGATGCTCCTCACGCTCACCGGACTGTCCGTCGGTCCGCTGGCAGACGATGTTGTGCTGCTGTCGCTCAGCTCCCCGCTGGTGGTGCTGCTCACTGAGCTCAGTCTCTTCGGGGGAGGTGGAGGGGGACCTTTTTTACGGGCGCGCACCGCGAAAGACTGACTTCGTCCCACGTTGCCGTTCTTTTCTGGACTCGTCTGTAATCGAGCCAGCTGGCTGCGCCCGGGTTTGCGGGTCAAGGTTGCATAAGACGACAGGTTTCCAGAAGGAAATGCAGACTCTTCGTCATCCTCATCGGGCTCTCCGTCCGACAGAGCGTAACGGGTCATGCTCTGGGTGCGCTTCTTGGGTGGCGTCAGGGTCATGGTGCGGTCCTCACACCTGGGAGATGAGCTCAGGTCTGTGGAGCCACATTGAGAATGCAGGTAGCTGAAACCCTTCAGCGCTGGGGAGCCATGAGGCGAGGGACCACGAGATCCAGACAGTTTGGGCTTAGCTGGGATCGCCGGGTACTTAAATACAGTCGCGGTGCCCAAAGGCACCTGCTTGGGGAGCGGCTGCTGCTGCGGAGGCCTCTGGTCCCAGCCCTCAGGGAGGTTCCTCTCCTTGGTAGGGCTGCCATCCAGGCTCTCCTGGGACCAGCTGTGGGGGGTGACGGACGCCATGGGAGGCTCCTGGGACCGTCCGGAGCCTCTGGACCGAGTGTCGATGCTCTCCTGGCTCTGGGACATTCCCACGGCGTTCTTGATGGCCAGGCCTTCCTCGCAGCCTCCGTAGTGGCTGGACATGGCCGTCTGCAGCTCAGCGCTTAACTCGCTGTCCTGGAAGGTCAGCATCTTCGGGGTGTGAGGCGAGGAGCATTCACCGGAGGAGTCAGGCGGCTCGATGGTGACCAGGTGCAAGGCCCCGGGGGCTTTGCGACGCAGTGTGCCTTGGCCTGATTCAGCCTGAAGGATCGCCCGCTGGATGTCACACAGCTTCTTCACTGCCAGCATCAACTTCTTCTGGTGGCCTGGAGGGAAAATTCAACCATCAAACCAAAGAACACCAAAAGCAGCCATCACACTGAGCCAGAAGGTGAACATATCACGTCTCCTCACCCAGTTTGGTGATGCCGATCTCCTGCAGATCCTCCCACGTCAGGTCTTTGACGATGCTGATGGAGTCGTAGCCGTTCTCTGAGAGTTTTTTGTGGTACTGCGGGAGACCGATGGCGCTGAGCCACTCGCCCAGATCGGACTGTGAAAGACAAACAGATCACTCAGGTCAGATGGTAACACAGTGTTTGGAAAGCATTCAGCCGCAAACAGCTGGAGGTCTCACTGGGATGTACTCAGGCAGCCACTCGGGGATGTTCAGGTTGTTGATCTCGATGGAGATTTTCTTGCGGTGGCCTGGTTTGGTCACTCCGATGGCGGTCAGATCCTGCAGAGACAACAAGACAGAAGACGTCATCGAGTCAGGCGGCACACCGTGAGTTACTCGATCCAAATTTGCCTTTTCATGAAGATGAACGAATTTAAAGCAGCTGCAGTAAATTTGTTTTGTTCATTTTAATGGGAAAAGTTTGAAAGATAAGAAAAGACCAAAGGAGATTAAGCTATTTCAATACTCCTGATCTGAGTTAAGGTTTAACCTTCCTCTCGTTGTGGTTCTGACCCGGTGGCAGCATTAAGAATACAGCTGATGGTTTGTTTGTTTGGGTCATATCGAGGCTTCAGGATTAAACTGAGACTTTATGAGCAGGTAAAGCTCCTCGTCGTCTGTTTAAAGTCTCTGTTCACCTCGGGAGTCATCCTGCTGATGGTGGGAACATCATAACCAGCGCTGATGAAGTTTCCAGTGTACTGCTCCAGCTGGAAATCACTGAGCCACTGATAGATCGCTTCGGCATCCTGAAACACACACACACACACACACGCACACACACACACGCACACGCACACACACACACACACACACACACACACACACACAGTTCAAACTCAGGCAGGAAGTGATGCTGTAAAGTTGACTCAGGACTCTGGAAGTACGTTTGGTCTTTACCTTCCCCTCCAGCAGCTGCTGAGGACGGACAAACTGCTGAGAGAAGCTCTGCTCTGCAGGTCTCTGCACCGTGACCGTCTGCCTCCGAGGAGTCCCACCTGCAGCACAGCACAGCACACCTGAGCAGGTAACCTCAGAAACTGTGACTGTAAATATTATTCAAAAGATAAAGCTGCTTTTCGAACCAACGGGACCTGATGTGAAGGATCATGAAAGATTAAAGCACCTGCAGGATGATCGGGCTGCATGCCGACGTCTGAGTGTCCAGAATCAACAGCAGGAGGCGCCGGCTGCTCAGAAACACAGTCAGCCAACAGAAAACAGCTGATTTCAACATGTTTGGACGTGACGTCGAGAAATTCAGTTCAGTCTGAGTTTAAAGTTTAAACCTGACACACATTTAAATAATCAAACATCAAACTTATGAAAGCAGTGAATTATTGATCTGATGATGTAACCCTGGTGGTCCTGGTTCTGACCTGACTGTACTTGTGTACCTTGTTGGTGTTGTCATGGTGACCGGTGTTGTGTTGGAGTCCGTTGGGTGCGTTGTTGCTCTCGGTGCTCTGTCCACTCCCGGCGCTGCGGGTGCTGCCAACGCTGCCGGTACTCCCGACGCTGCTCCTGTCTCCGGCTGCAAACAAGACGACAGAAACAGAAGTCAGGACGGACGGACGGACGAGCTGACGTCAGCAGAGAGGATCGATCGGCGTCAGGCTGTGAGAAGCAGCAGCTCTTTGTCGGGTCGCAGCAGGCTGACAGACGGAGGTCAACAAGCCTGCAGAGGGCTGAGGGGGGACTGGTTCTGTATGAAAGCTGTGCTGTGGCAGTCATCAGGCTCTAAATACTGTTTCCATGGTGACCTGATTACAGGTTAAAGACAGACTGTTACCGTGGTGATGTTTTAAAACTTTAAGATTACATGCACAAACTACTACTGCTACCACTGAGGCTTTTATTCTGAAACTCACTGAACTTCCTCTAAACTGTGACAGTTTAATAAGAGCAGGGTGAACTGGTGTCGCCCTCTGGTGGCAGCAGTGAGTACTGACAGCTCTGACCAGGTTCAGCCTGAAGCAGACGACAGTGTTTGGACCGACACAGCGAGACCACGACAACTCACCTGGGCACTTACACCTGACGTACAACATGACAATATACAACATGACAATATACAATGTGACGCAACACGAGGTGACTCGAGATAATGGGAAGCTACTCGAGATAATGTGAAGCGACTTAGATAATGTGAAGTGACTTAGATAATGTGAAGTGACTTAGATAATGTGAAGTGACTTAGTTAATGTGAAGTGACTCGAGATAATGTGAAGCGACTTAGATAATGTGAAGTGACTTAGATAATGTGAAGTGACTTAGATAATGTGAAGTGACTTAGATAATGTGAAGTGACTTAGATAATGTGAAGTGACTTAGATAATGTGAAGCGACTTGAGATAATGTGAAGACACTTAGATAATGTGAAGCGACTTGAGATAATGTGAAGACACTTAGATAATGTGAAGCGACTCGAGATAATGTGAAGACACTTAGATAATGTGAAGCAACTTAGATAATGTGAAGACACTTAGATAATATGAAGCAACTTAGATAATGTGAAGCGACTCGAGATAATGTGAAGCGACTCGAGATAATGTGAAGACACTTAGATAATGTGAAGCAACTCGAGATAATGTGAAGACACTTAGATAATGTGAAGACACTTAGATAATGTGAAGTGACTCGAGATAATGTGAAGTGAAGACACTTAGATAATGTGAAGTGACTCGAGACAATGGGAAGCTACTCGAGATAATGTGAAGCGACTTAGATAATGTGAAGTGAAGCAACTTAGATAATGTGAAGCGACTCGAGATAATGTGAAGACACTTAGATAATGTGAAGTGACTTAGATAATGTGAAGTGACTTAGATAATGTGAAGTGACTTAGATAATGTGAAGCGACTTGAGATAATGTGAAGACACTTAGATAATGTGAAGCGACTCGAGATAATGTGAAGACACTTAGATAATGTGAAGCAACTTAGATAATGTGAAGACACTTAGATAATGTGAAGCAACTTAGATAATGTGAAGCGACTCGAGATAATGTGAAGCGACTCGAGATAATGTGAAGACACTTAGATAATGTGAAGCAACTTAGATAATGTGAAGCGACTCGAGATAATGTGAAGTGAAGCGACTTAGATAATGTGAAGTGACTCGAGATAATGTGAAGCGACTCGAGATAATGTGAAGACACTTAGATAATGTGAAGCAACTTAGATAATGTGAAGCGACTCGAGATAATGTGAAGCGACTCGAGATAATGTGAAGACACTTAGATAATGTGAAGCAACTTAGATAATGTGAAGCGACTTAGATAATGTGAAGCGACTTGAGATAATGGGAAGTGACTCGAGATAATGTGAAGCAACTAAGATAATGTGAAGCAACTTAGATAATGTGAAGCGACTTGAGATAATGTGAAGTGACTCGAGATAATGTGAAGCGACTCGAGATAATGTGAAGACACTTAGATAATGTGAAGTGAAGCAACTTAGATAATGTGAAGCAACTTAGATAATGTGAAGTGACTCGAGATAATGTGAAGCGACTTAGATAATGTGAAGTGACTTAGATAATGTGAAGCGACTCGAGATAATGTGAAGTGACTTAGATAATGTGAAGCGACTCGAGATAATGTGAAGTGAAGCAACTTAGATAATGTGAAGCAACTTAGATAATGTGAAGTGAAGCAACTTAGATAATGTGAAGCAACTTAGATAATGTGAAGTGAAGCAACTTAGATAATGTGAAGCAACTTAGATAATGTGAAGTGAAGCAACTTAGATAATGTGAAGCAACTTAGATAATGTGAAGTGAAGCAACTTAGATAATGTGAAGCAACTTAGATAATGTGAAGTGACTTAGATAATGTGAAGTGACTTAGATAATGTGAAGCGACTTAGATAATGTGAAGTGAAGCAACTTAGATAATGTGAAGTGACTTAGATAATGTGAAGTGAAGCAACTTAGATAATGTGAAGTGACTCGAGATAATGTGAAGTGACTTAGATAATGTGAAGCAACTTAGATAATGTGAAGTGACTTGGATAATGTGAAGTGACTCGAGATAATGTGAAGTGACTTAGATAATGTGAAGTGACTCGAGATAATGTGAAGCGACTTAGATAATGTAAAGTGACTCGAGATAATGTGAAGCGACTCGAAACAATGTGAAGCGACTCGAGATAATGTGAAGCAACTTAGATAATGTGAAGTGACTCGAGATAATGTGAAGCGACTTAGATAATGTGAAGTGACTTAGATAATGTGAAGCGACTCGAGATAATGTGAAGTGAAGCAACTTAGATAATGTGAAGTGAAGCAACTTAGATAATGTGAAGCAACTTAGATAATGTGAAGTGAAGCAACTTAGATAATGTAAAGTGAAGCAACTTAGATAATGTGAAGTGACTTAGATAATGTGAAGTGAAGCAACTTAGATAATGTGAAGTGACTTAGATAATGTGAAGTGAAGCAACTTAGATAATGTGAAGTGACTCGAGATAATGTGAAGTGACTTAGATAATGTGAAGCAACTTAGATAATGTGAAGTGAAGCAACTTAGATAATGTGAAGTGACTTGGATAATGTGAAGTGACTCGAGATAATGTGAAGTGACTTGGATAATGTGAAGTGACTCGAGATAATGTGAAGTGACTTAGATAATGTGAAGCGACTCGAAACAATGTGAAGCGACTCGAGATAATGTGAAGCAACTTAGATAATGTGAAGTGACTCGAGATAATGTGAAGCAACTTAGATAATGTGAAGTGACTCGAGATAATGTGAAGCGACTCGAAACAATGTGAAGCGACTCGAGATAATGTGAAGCAACTTAGATAATGTGAAGTGACTCGAGATAATGTGAAGCGACTCGAAACAATGTGAAGCGACTCGAGATAATGTGAAGCAACTTAGATAATGTGAAGTGACTCGAAATAATGTGAAGTGACTTAGATAATGTGAAGTGACTCGAGATAATGTGAAGCGACTCAAGATAATGTGAAGCGACTCGAAATAATGTGAAGCGACTCGAGATAATGTGAAGCGACTCGAGATAATGTGAAGCGACTCGAGATAATGTGAAACGACTTGAGATAATGTGAAGCGACTCAAGATAATGTGAAGCGACTCGAGATAATGTGAAGCGACTCAAGATAATGTGAAGCGACTCATGTTATCACACAATACATTCTAACGACAGTAGTCCTGTTAGCGGTCTCGGTTCTCTCGGTTCTGTTCTCGGTTCTCTCGGTTCTGTCTGTGGTCTCGGTGTGTCGGGTCCGGATGCAGAGCGTTGAGCGGGGCAGCGAGGCAGCTTCAGAACAGCCGGGGAGGAGAAGCTGTCGTTCGGGGGCTCTTACCATGACACGAGTCCCTGAGAACCCAGATGTCCTCGAAGGGAAACTCAGACTGAGACAGGCGGCTCGGAGACAAACCTATCAGACACAAAGACTCTGATGGACCGGGTTCTGTCTGCACTCACTGAAGCGGATCAGGGACATACAAAAGACTTGAGCTGGGTTCTGTTGGACCTGATCTTTGATGTGGGCCTCTGACAGATGTTTGTTCTTCATGCAGATTAGTGATGATGTATATAGAAAATCAGGATCCAGCCGTGAAACGTGGATCCAGAAGCTCGGCGATGTTGTGATTATTCACAGGGTTTTGTTATGGTTACTCAGTTAAGTTCAGGGACAGTTCTGGACCCGTTTGGTGAAACTGGATCAGATTTTATTCACAGTATATTCGCTGCTTTTCCCTCTGATGCCCTGATTTAGCTCGTAGCACTAGCAGGGTGTAGCAGTGTGTGTGTATACCTGTGTTGGTCGTGAGGCCGTTGGCTAGCGGCAGCACCACGTGGGTGGGTGGTGCGTACAGAGTGTAGGAGTCGTCGGTCTGAGGGGCGGAGCTGAGGCTGGAGGAGAGGGGGGCTCTGGACAGCAGCTGCTGGCGCTGGGTGGGCAGAGAGGCGTGCCGGGACAGGGTGCCCCCTACAGGGCGAGACAGGAAGGACGGGGTGGGGGAGGAGGGGGATGTTATCAAGCTGATGGTTAAAGGTGGAGGTCAGTCATTACGTGGTATGGATGGAAAGATGGATGCAGCAGGGAGGAGGGAGGAGGCGTGGGATGGTCTGGAAGCAGGCGGATTAGTTTGTGTAGTGAAGGTGGAGGAGTTGAATCTACGTCACGTCTGGTTTGGGTGGATGAAGATGTAGAGACTCAAACTAAGTCTGGTGACAGTTTTCATGATGACGGTCCTTTAAGGGTCCAATCAGGTCCCTCCTGTGTTTCCACGTGACCTCTGACCTCCAGACGTCCCGACTCACCGTTTCTCCTGCTGATGACCTCCACGATGGACGGAGGGAAGAAGCCGACCCGGTCCGTCCCTCTCTGGGTGTCGTGGATGTGGCCCTTCCACCGTCCGTCCACGTGCTGCTCCAACACCTGCAGGGGACGAGACGGGTCACTACGGGCCCCCGGTACCTGGTATCAACCCGCCCCCGGCACCAAACACAGATCAGTGAAACGGTCACAGCAACATGGATCCACTCAAGAACGTCACAAGAACCAGAACTTTGAAAACTGGAACCGATGAGCCAAAAATCAGAAAATCAAATAAATCATTTCAAAAACATCATCGACCTGATTCACTGACAGGAAGTCACACCTGACAGGAAGTCACACTGAGATCAGACAGACAGGTGAGACAGTGTGTGTGTGTGTGTGTGTGTGTGTGTGTGTGTGTGTGTGTGTGTGTTATGGATCGCCGAGCGTCTCACCATGATGACGTCTCCCGCTCGGATGTTGAGGGCGGTCGGGTCGTGGAGGTTCCAGTAATCCTTCAGAGCTCGGACCTGCAGAACTCCGGTCGCATCTGTCGAGGAAACAGAACGTGACGAGAACGTCTCAGACGCTGAAGTGGCCGAACTCTGATTCACTCATTGAACATTTGTTTCATATTTTCTGGGCCTTAAACGAAAAAGAGAAGAAGAAGAAGAAGAGAAGAAGAAGAAGAAGAAGAAGAGAAGAAGAAAGAGCGTTGGTCTGACCTCGGAGCAGCTGCTTGATGTCCCTGCTGGCGTGCGATGTGGTGAACTGGTTGACGATGTCCAGCGCCGTCTGGTTGTAGGTGTTACGGATGTTGACGTCCACGCCAGCCTGCAGGGACGACAGTACGGACAAAGATGTTAATGAAGACGTAAACAAATCATCATCATCATCGTCACATGACCTCATCGTCACATGACCTCATCGTCACATGACCTCATCGTCACATGACCTCATCGTCTCTGCTTCCTGTCTGTCCTGATGAACTTACGTCCAGCAGCAGTCGGACCACCTCGGTCTTCCCGTACAGAGACGCTTCGTGCAGAGCTGTTCCAGACTTGGTGGTCTTGTTGATGTCAATGCCGGCCTTCAGCAGCAGCCTGGACAAACAGAGACACACGTCACACACCTGAACACACCTGAACACACCTGTGAACCTGAACACACCTGAACACACCTGAAACTGAACACATTGTAAATATAATGAACACTCAGACTGATATTACTTTTGAGGTGTGCTAAAGTAAATAAACGCTTTAATGCTTGGTGTTTGAAATGAACCTTTATTTTGAAACTTTCTTTTCTCCTGATACACTCTGCAGTGGCAGTAAAGTTTAAATGTGTGTCTCCGTGGATCTGGGTCGATGTTTCAAAGCTCTGCTGGGAATGTGAGGCATGAAGAGTTCATGCTCCCACATCCACACTGAAACGTGCCGACTCGGCGGGTAACAACCACAAACCACAGCAGCCCCGCCCTCCGCCTCCATCAACAACAGGAGAGATCCTGATTTCATACTTTCAGATCTGCGGAGCATGAAAACTGACAGCTTCAGTCTAATTTGGACTCTGAGGACAGGAAGAGGTCTGGACGGGTCAGCTGATCAGAAATAAACCAGTCAAACCATCAGGAGAGTTTTAGAGTCACGCAGTAAGACTGATGTGGTCTCTGCTGGTCCAAGACTACACCCTGACTCTGGTCTGGTTAGTGAACTTTAACGTCACCGACTGAAGCTGAGCTTCATTTGTTTTGATCCTGAACACTTCACATCGCTCACACGACATACAACACGCGTTATACGCCACGTTTACGGCCTGAAACGTCCACCTGACCAATGAGAGACGAGCAGGTCTCCTGATGTTTTGGTCTTTCCTCAAACTTTCCACATCCTGCACTGATGTCTCTGTCTCTGTCTCTCAGCCCTCACACAGTGATTCATGTCACACTAAAGGCTCCACAGTTCCTGTCTTCATCATCCTAAAGTCCTAGAAGGATCATCAACAGATAACTCACTCACAGTTTTCTCGTCCTCTTAGAGAAACTCGAAAACAAAGACCTGAACTGACTAAACAAGTAAAGAGACGTGCAGGGCTGCAAGCAGACGGCGGCGTCTCACCGTATGATGTCTTTGTGTCCGTTGCGGGCGGCGAGGTGCAGCGGAGTGGTGTAGGCCGAGTCCGTCGGCTCCTTCCTCTCTCCTTCCAACAACGCCACAACCATGTTACTGCTCAGCAACAGCTGGGCCACCTGAAGGAGGACGAGAGAGACGAAACGAAGGCTGCCATGAGAGAAAGACAAAAAAAGACACAACGAGGACGGACGAGCGGCGCCCTGCAGGTGAGAATGAGGTAATACCACAGTGACATGATCCAGATGTTTGGCAGCCAAACGCTGTGAGTCACAGCTGGAAGCTGAACTTCAACACTGTGATAGTATAAAAATGTCAGACGATGTGTCTTCATCTCTGCAGGGAGTTAAACTTCTATGGACATGATGGCAGAGGAGAAGAGAGTGAAGAGGACGCTGACGGAGGAAGCTCAGAAGAGAAAAGGAGAGAGTGAGCGAGCAAGAAGCCGCCGGACAAGAGTAAATGTGGGACTGACTTTTAGTGGTTGGTGAGAGCTTGGTGAAATAAAAGGCTGAAAGACAGACGCCGAGCTGGGCTGACTGCTGCTGGACTAGGCAGTGAGATCAGCTGCTGCTGGGACCTGGATGATCATGAGTAATGTAATCAGAACAAATACTCGAGTACAGCTGGACATAGTTACACAGTGGGATTACACTGTGAAGCTGGAGACAACAAACAAACAAACAGTGATTCAAAGGTAGTTTTAGTAATGAACCTGTAGTTCTCTTTCAACTGTAACTTCTGTCTGAACTCGTTCCAGCGTTTCACTGAAGATGAATTCAGTTTGGCGATCTTCAAATCTCCAACATGTTTTTAAGTCTGCTGCGTCTCTTCAGACTCTGAAAGAGTCGAAGTGGAAACTTGTGGAATAAAATCTAAAATAAAGTTTTGTGGGTTTGAGCAGGACGAGGTGAAACAGAGAGCTGAATGGAAACACAGCAGCTGCCGTCGACACACCCCGACATCACTGAGCAGCAGCTGAGGCCTGAACACACACACACACACACACACACACACACACACTAAACATATCTCCTCTGGTTTGAATCAGCTGTGGAGGATCAGGCTTCATTCTCAGTCACACAAGTCAAAACAAAGACGTCGACCAACCTGCCCGATATCTCCGTGTCACGTGACCACACACAAACTCAGCAGCAGCATTTCTGTCTGTTCCTTTTATTGACATGTTTCCTGTAAAAACAGGCCGGCTTGTCGCTCGCTGACTGACTCGAACACACGGAGGCCGGTTAGAAGACAGAAAGTTCAGCAGCTGGATCAAAGTGTTTAAAGTTTAAACTGTCGATCAGTATTTTTCTTTCTTATCTGACCAAACTCTGTTTTAAAAGTCTGAAATTAAACATTAACATTCAAACGATGAAGATGAAATTCAGTGACAGAAACATTTTGAATAATTGAACGACACTGCTGCTGTGGACTGTATTTAAATTAAAGCAGAGCTGTCAGACGTGTTTAAATATTTAAACAGCTGCTTCATGTTTCATGTGTGTTTACTTTGTTCTGATAAGTGCGACAGAAACACAGACATCATGAAGTCTCATTAATATTCACACATCAGACGGACGAAGAAAAGTCACGTCTGGTTTTAGTGGGAGACAAAGAGACAAAGAGACAAAGAGACAAAGATAACTGATGTTTGTTAGCGACATGGACAGAAAAGTAACCATAGCAACGCAATCAGTCGTGTGTGTGTGTGTGTGTGTGTGTGTGTGTGTGTGTGTGTGTGTGTGTGTGTGTGTGTGTGTGTGTGTGTGTGTGTGTGTGTGTGTGTGTGTGTGTGTGTGTGTGTGTATGTGTATGTGTGTGTGTGTGTGTGTGTCCAGCTGCTTTGACTGATGCTGTCCTCATGATGTCACTGTGTCCCCACATCAGCATGAAAACGTGTCTCTCACTCACACAGTGACGTTGTGGGGACGTGTGTGTTAGGAGGACCTGGACTCACCTGGACTCTCCCAAACTCACAGGCCAGGTCCAGAGGAGTCTTCTTGGCCTTGTTGACCAGACACGGGTTGGACTGATGCTGCAGCAACATCTCCGACTGAAAGCAAACGACAGGAAGTGTTTAGCTTAGCTTAGCATAAAGACAGGCAGCAGGGGGAAACTGCTAGCCTGACTGTGTGTGTGTGTGTGAGCGTGTGTGTGTGTGTGTGTGTGTGTGTGTGTGAGCGTGTGTGTGTGTGTGTGTGTGTGTGTGTGTGTGTGTGTGTGTGAGCGTGTGTGTGTGTGTGTGTGTGTGTGTGTGAGCGTGTGTGTGTGTGTGTGTGTGTGTGTGTGTGTGTGTGTGAGCGTGTGTGTGTGTGTGTGTGTGTGAGCGTGTGTGTGTGTGTGTGTGTGTGTGTGTGTGTGTGTGTGTGTGTCTCAGAGGGTTTGTGTTATGTCGATGGTGTAATGTGGATAAAGTTTC
>JAFMOB010000511.1:147308-153972 GCA_018985215.1 Larimichthys polyactis
CATCAACCTACATCAGACTATACAAACCTACATCAGCCTACATCAGCCTACATCAGCCTACACAAACCTACATCAGTCTACACAAACCTACATCAACCTACATCAGCCTACACAAACCTACATCAGCCTACACAAACCTACATCAACCTACATCAGCCTACATAAACCTACATCAGTCTACATCAGCCTACATCAGCCTACATCAGCCTACACAAACCTACATCAGTCTACACAAACCTACATCAACCTACATCAGCCTACACAAACCTACATCAGCCTACACAAACCTACATCAACCTACATCAGACTATACAAACCTACATCAGTCTACACAAACCTACATCAACCTACATCAGCCTACACAAACCTACATCAGCCTACATAAACCTACATCAACCTACATCAGACTATACAAACCTACATCAACCTACATCAGCCTACACAAACCTACATCAACCTACACAAACCTACATCAACCTACACAAACCTACATCAACCTACATCAGTCCACACAAACCTACACAAACCTACATCAGCCTACACAAACCTACATCAACCTACACAAACCTACATCAACCTACATCGGTCTACACAAACCTACATCAACCTACACAAACCTACATCAGTCTACATCAACCTACATCGGTCTACACAAACCTACATCAACCTACACAAACCTACACAAACCTACATCAGTCTACACAAACCTACATCAACCTACACAAACCTACATCAACCTACATCAGTTTACACAAACCTACATCAGTCTACATCAGTCTACATCAACCTACATCGGTCTACACAAACCTACATCAACCTACATCAGTTTACACAGCAGCCTTTCAGTGACCCTCCTCAGACAGGCTGTTAAACACTTCCCTCTCGTCTCCCTTCAGTTCAGTTCAGGTGAGCTGTGTGTTTTCAGGTGAGCTGTGTGTTTTCCCCTCAGAGGTCTGAACACGTTCTCCGGTTCGCGGCGTGTTCATTTACAACACAAAGCCTTTCTTCTTTGTTGGTTTACAGACCGTTCTTTACGAAAGCGGCTCGGACATGTCAGCACATGAACGTCGTTTTACGGTAAAGAGACTGGAACACATGGAGGCAGCTGCTGATCACATCATCCTGTAAATAACCTGACATTATCACAGACAGATGATCTGTCATACAAACCAGCTGCTTCACATCTGGTGGTGGATTAATATCATGCTCATGTTCTTTGATAACATGTTTTATTGGTGGAACTGCTGGTCACATTTATCATTTTAAAAGCTGTTTATTTAACTACTGTCATATTTATCTCAAAGTGTTCTATTATTCATAACTTCCATCTTTTACTCTTCATAGCAGCTAAAACGACTTTTTCATTATTACTATTTTGATTCAAACATTCAAATGTTTTCACACTTCCTACATTTACATTTATTAGTAACTCAAAATATCCTGAATTCTTTCCTGAGAATTAAAAATAAAATAAAAAGTGTTCAACATAAAAGTTCAGTGAAATTATTATGTATATATATTTATTTATTTGTTCTTTAAAAGTCAGAAGAAACTTGAAGTCGTGGATCAGTCGGTGGACCAGGCTGTAAGCAAGTCAGACATGGAGACTGACTCATTTCTGGAGCCAGCCTCAAGTGGACGTTAGAGGAACTGCAGACCCAGATATGAGCTGGTTCTGTTGTTTGCACTGAGTTTCTGTTGCAGCAGCCGTTCGGTGTCCCGGTGACGGCCGTTGGCAGCCCGGGTCTCTCCTCGTGGACAAAAGGCCGAGCTCCAATCAAATACAGCAACTCATTCCAGCTTCGGTCCCCATGGAAACACGCCCAAACATGGAGCCAACAGGCCACCGGAGACGCCGGCACGGACTCAAATACTAATTTGTCTCACGGGGGGGGACACAGGAAAGAAACGTCCTTTATACCCGGGGTGTGTTTGTTTCTCACACACACACACACACACACACACACACACACACACACACACACACACACACACACACACACACACACACACCTTTCTCAGGTCAGGTCACTTCCTGTGTCCACACAGAGTCAAACTTTCCCTCCAATCACAGCACAGGTAATAACAGACAGGTAACGTGTGGGTACACCTGGAGGGGCGGGACTGCAGACTGCTCGTCAGTGACGCTGTAATTAATCTGCGGTGATGAAAACGTGGTGAAATCCTAAACGATCGGACCCAGGAGGAAAGTATGTCAGCTATTGTTGAGCTGGCGAGCTGGATGCCTTACATAACCTCCGGCTCTCTTCTTCTTCTGTGAATCTGTTAAAGTTTCACTGGTTCAGAGTCAGCGAGACAAAAGACGGCCGGTCCTCCAGAGTTTAACCATCACATGAATAATTAACTGCAGAGCCGACAAAGACCAACAAAGTCTGTCACAAAACTTTTTCATCTGCACGGAAACAAACCGACAATTATGTGACACAAAACAACTTGAACCTGCTAAAAAAGACCTGAACTCATGATCAGGTGTCTCAGCAGGAGACTCTAACGTCCACCTGAGGCTGGCTCCATAAGTCCCCATGTCCAAATGTCCAACAGCAGAAATAAACATGCTTACAGCCTGGTACAAAAACAGTTTGTGATATCAGCATGTTCTTTCCTAATAAATCTATTTATGATGCTATGAGATGTTTTAATAATGTCAGACGGACCCGTCTGCAGGATTTGGTTTTAACTGAGTCACTGTTTATTTTGTCTGTTCTGGGCTCCTGTAGAAACATGGCTGACTCCATGGAAGAGGACCCGCGGCGTCTCATTGTTTATCGACAGGTTTTTGATGACTCATGTATTTTCTGACTATATGCTGAGTCAGCGTACTCTAGACTGGTGGAAAAGAACAACCTTAAATCTGCTGAGTCACACAAACTTCTGTTTGGTCTGAGAAGACGAAGACGAAGAAGAAGAAGAAGAAGAAGAAGAAGACGAAGAAGAAGAAGAAGAAGAAGAAGACGAAGACGAAGAAGAAGAAGAAGAAGAAGAAGACGAAGAAGAAGAAGAAGAAGAAGACGAAGAAGAAGAAGAAGACGAAGAAGACGAAGACGAAGAAGACGAAGAAGACGAAGACGAAGACGAAGAAGAAGAAGAAGACGAAGACGAAGACGAAGACGAAGACGGAGACGAAGAAGAAAAAGAAGACGAAGAACCGACATGAACAAATGAAGCCGCTGACGCGGCGAGCAAACACTGGAGGATTGTGGGAAGTCATGTTGTGTTTAGATGCAGCAGTGATTACTGCCGAGCTTCATCTGAGCGAGCCGCCGGCAGCACTGATGAATAATGAAAAACCTTTTCCTGCCCAAGAACCACGTCCCTGTGGAGGCTGTTAGATCCAACACACACACACACACACACACACACACACACACACACACACACACACACACACACACACACACACACTGAGGGGGAAGTGCTAATTACAGTTCAGACTCATGCTAATGTTGTTTCCAAACATCAACACTGCTGCAGCAAAACTTTAGAACTTTATTCATGATTTCAGATAACTGGATCTGTGTTAGCAGCAACAGAACCGGACCGGACCGGGTCGGAGCAACAGGGAGTAACGTGACAGTACCAAGGTGATTTACAGACTTTATGACAGAAAAACGTAGCTTTGTTTCCTGGCAGAGTAGTTTTGTTTCCTAGCAGAGTAGTTTTGTTTCCTAGCAGAGTAGTTTTGTTTCCTAGCAGAGTAGTTTTGTTTCCTGGCAGAGTAGTTTTGTTTCCTAGCAGAGTAGCTTTGTTTCCTAGCAGAGTAGTTTTGTTTCCTAGCAGAGTAGTTTTGTTTCCTAGCAGAGTAGTTTTGTTTCCTAGCAGAGCAGTTTGTTTCCTAGCAGAGTAGTTTTGTTTCCTGGCTGAGTAGTTTTGTTTCCTGGCAGAGTAGTTTTGTTTCCTAGCAGAGTAGTTTTGTTTCCTGGCTGAGTAGTTTTGTTTCCTGGCTGAGTAGTTTTGTTTCCTGGCAGAGTAGTTTTGTTTCCTGGCCTGTTTATTCTGGTCCAGTCTGTGAACTGCTCTGAACATTTCTGAGGTTTATTCCTCGAGTCACAGATTTTTATTTTCCATCAGGTGTTTATTGTCTGTTTGGATGGAGTCCTGTATCTCCATGGTGTGTGTGTGTGTGTGTGTGTGATCTTTAACTGGGCTGTCAGAGCTGCATTAAGTCATCCAGTCTCTTTGTAAACACTCCTATCTAATGGCTCTCAGTCCGGCCCTCCCCTCCCTGACCTCTGACCTCCCCTCTGACCTCTGAGGGCTCCAACACTCGACCACGCCTCCAGACTGCGGAGCTGGATTTACGGCCCTCTCAGACAAACTCGTCGACACTCTTTGAGCTTTTGTTACGACCACAGTGTTGACTCAGAGCTGAAAGGAGGCGAGTTGTTTTAGGAGGAGATCATTAAATCACAGACTGATGAGCGTCGAGCCGAGCCGAGCCGACAGAAGAGTCTCTGCTGCGACAACTTTCCCTGCATGTCACTGCAGTCCAGCTCAGGTCCTGCACAGTGGAGTCAAAGTTTTTACAGTGTAGACTTCGTCACTCACCCGTCTGAGTCCTGGTAGTTCACGTTCAGCCTCTTCGTGGAGCCGAGCAACTCTGAAAACACGAAAACACGTGAAGAGTTAACGTGATGATCACATGTATGACAACATGACGACATGATGACTGCTGCTGCTTCCACCTCTGCTAATCTATAAACCGTCAAAGACGTGGATCATCAGAGGCGGCTGAATGACACCTGGTCGCTCAAACAAACCACCTGTGACCAGGCCCACCTGTCAATCAAAGCGTCCACGCTCTTAATCCTGCATAACTTTAAGCCTTAATATAATGTGAACAGGTGAGTTGTATATAAATTCACCCTCAGTACAGTTGTCATGAACGGGGAAATTAGCTACAGAGACCAAAACTGTTTTTGTACCAGGCTGTAAACATGTTTATTTCTGCTGTGAAGTTGGACATTTGGACATGGGGACTTATGGAGACTGACTCACTTCTGGAGCCAGCCTCAAGTGGACGTTAGAGGAACTGCAGGTTCACTTCACAGATCCCAGTGGGATGATGTGACGGCCTCAGCCGGGGAGGACACACTGAAGTCTCATCTCTCTGATATCTGGATGTCTCCTGCTGAGACACCTGATCATAAATCGTCCTCAGTCCCTGCTGGACCTCCTGAGGAAGCTTCGTTAGCCTCTGACCCGGGTTTGACTTCCTCGGCTGGGTCAGAGAACGGAGCGCCGCTCAGGTCCTGAAGAATGAAACGGTCTGATGTGCTGCCAGACAAAGACTCCCTGCCTCCTCCTCTCCTACTCCTCCTCTCCTCCCTCCTCCTCCTCCTCCTCTCCTCCTCCTCCTCCTCCTCTCCTCCTCCTCCTCCTCCTAGCCTCCTCCTCTTCTCCTCCTCCTCTCCTACTCCTCCTCTCCTCCTCGCCTCCTCCTCCTCCTCCTCCTCCTCCTCCTCCTCTCCTCCTCCTCCTCTCCTCCTCCTCTCCTCCTCCTCCTCCTCCTCTCCTCCTCCTCCTCCTCCTCCTCCTCTCCTCCTCCTCCTCCTCCCACTCGTTGGCATGTCGTGAACTGTGCGTCTCTCCTGACAGTCGGTGCTGTGTTTGGTACAGTGTTGGCTCGGCCTGTCATTATAATGTCACGGTCACTGAGTCAGCGTTGTAAGTCACGGCGACCCGGCTGACTCTGAATAACACAATCACAGTTTTGTATCGAGTCACAGCTTCAGCGAGGACGTCACGTGCACCAGTGCAACTGGACCAGAGAAGACTCTGTAATGAGGTCTGAGTGTAGCTCGTGTTTCCACCTGACCACTTCAGCTCGTCACATTTCTAATGATGTCAGTGACGCAACAACAGCAACATGAATATCAGCGAGATGTTTGATGGAAACTCTTTAATAATGGGACAGATCCTCGTTAAAGACGTTTGACTGTGGAAAGAATCAGGACTGAGCGGCCTGGTGTCACCACACGTGTCGAGTCTTTTCACGTCATCGCACATTTTTCATGTGTCATTTCACGCCAGCGTCCACTCTGTTATGTTGTCGTGATGTCGGTGTATAAAGACAGAGAGGAGGAGGCGGGGTTGGATGGACGAACACCGGGTCAAACCAACACCGAGCTTTCACCAAGGAGACACGTTTGTGTCCTGAAACCAAAAACCACATTCACTCTTTTAACTTATAGAACGTGAAATTTTCCTAAAAACACAACTGAGGACTTTCCTAACCCTGACCAGCCGAGTAGTTTTGATTCCTACCAGAGTAGTTTTGATTCCTACCAGAGTAGTTTTGTTTCCTACCAGAGTAGTTTTGTTTCCTAGCAGAGTAGTTTTGTTTCCTAGCAGAGTAGTTTTGTTTCCTAGCAAAGTCGTTTTGTTTCCTGGCAGAGTAGTTTTGTTTCCTACCAGAGTAGTTTTGTTTCCTAGCAGAGTAGTTTTGTTTCCTAGCAGAGTAGTTTTGTTTCCTAGCAAAGTCGTTTTGTTTCCTGGCAGAGTAGTTTGTTTCCTAGCAGAGTAGTTTTTGTTTCCTAGCAGAGTTAGTTTTGTTTCCTAGCAGAGTAGTTTTTGTTTCCTAGCAGAGTAGTTTGTTGTTTCCTAGCAGAATAGTTGTTTCCTAGGCAGAGTAGTTTGTTTTCCA
>JAFMOB010000511.1:159717-200805 GCA_018985215.1 Larimichthys polyactis
CAGAGCAGTGGTTAGATGCCAGTGCCCCCCCTCTCCAGTTCCCATGCAGACAGGCTCCCCATCCACATACTGAAAGTAAATAACCTGCACACAGGTGACCAATCAGAGACGAGATGAGCGGCTCCACAGACGTTAACGTGTCTGACAGACGTCCGTCTAAAGTTGAAATGATTTGACTGTCGCGTCTTTGTGTTACACTGAGTAATTAATCAGACTGATGATTAATAAACAGCGTCCTCGTTAAAGCTTCATCGTGTTCAGTCTGCAGTGATAGACGGTTTGTTTGATGCAGCTCTCAGAGGGGAGATGTGAGCCACTCTCCTCCCCGTCCTCCCGTCCTCCCCCGTCCTCCTCGTCCTCCAGAGAGCCTGGCACAGGAACACAGGAAGCAGTGGACATGTTTGTCCAGAGCGAAGTGGAACACGTCCGTGTCTTATCTGCTGCTCTTCTTATCACGTCTGTGAGAGGGACGGAGACGTCAGCCGGAGTTTGTCCTCCGTCTCACTCTGATTGGACACTAATGAACTGCAGAGAGACGAGAGACTCCACAGAGTCTGGACCACGATCACAGAGACGTTTATCAGTTTTCTGTCTGCAGACAAACACAGAGTGGACAGTCTGTCCTTCACTCAGCGTCTCCACGGTGACAAAGACAGACTGTGTCACCTGTAAATCATTCAGTGTGAACAGGAAGTCCACCTGTGAGCAGGTACAGACGTCCACAGGTCTCTGACCAGTCCACAGAAATATCACGAGGTGACAGTGAAGATGTGTGTGGACAGACAAACCTCCAAAGAACCTACAACAAACCTACGACAAACCTCCAACAAACCTGCTTCACGATAGGTCGGCTGTGTAACGTTATAACCGACCAATCAGAAGCCAGCGAAACAACGAGGTCGTGACATGAGAGCTAATTAATAAGAACACTCAAACAACGTTCAGTCAACATTATAAAACATTCAGTTAACACGACTCCTGGTTTTCATGTCAGCACCAAACACACACACACACACACACACACACACACACACACACACACACACACAGTTAAACACACACAGATGTTACAGATGTGAGTCATCAGCTCTCTGAACACGACTCGTTTGTTTTGGACTCGACACATTAAACGAGCAGAAATCCAGAAATCTGATTCGGGTTCAGAGGAGATGATCCAGGTGTGAGCAGAGATTCAGAAAACCTTTCTACCTGTTAAACAACTCGTCAATATTGAATTTCACTTATGAGTAACTGAGTAAACTGAATGCCTCACACTGAGCTCAGACGTTTTGTTTCTCGCCTGTCACTCGGTTTTATCTGTGAACTCGCGGCCTCAGATTGGACTGATAGGTGGAGTAAAGGGTGAAGGTGGTGTTTACATTCCTGTGCAGCCTGTGGAGCGTTGGGTGGTGGCGTTCAGAGACGTCTGAGGTTCAGGCTGAGCGAGGCTGGTGATGATGGAGGAGGACGAGGCCGGCCCTATCGGCTCTGCTGTGTTTGAGTGTGACGGCGATGTTATCAGCTGCTGATAAATGGAACAAAGCCGAGAGGAGGAACTCGACTCGGTGAAAGAACTCGACTCAGAGAAGGAACTCGACTCGGAGAAGGAACTCGACTCTGTGAAGGAACTCGACTCGGTGAAGGAACTCGACTCGGTGAAGGAACTCGACTCGGAGAAGGAACTCGACTCTGTGAAGGAACTCGACTCGGTGAAAGAACTCGACTCGGTGAAGGAACTCGACTCGGTGAAAGAACTCGACTCGGTGAAAGAACTCGACTCGGTGAAGGAACTCGACTCAGAGAAGGAACTCGACTCGGTGAAGGAACTCGACTCTGTGAAGGAACTCGACTCGGTGAAGGAACTCGACTCGGTGAAGGAACTCGACTCGGTGAAGGAACTCGACTCGGTGAAGGAACTCGACTCAGAGAAGGAACTCGACTCCGTGAAGGAACTCGACTCTGTGAAGGAACTCGACTCAGAGAACTCGACTCGGTGAAGGAACTCGACTCGGTGAAGGAACTCGACTCGGTGAAGGAACTCGACTCGGTGAAGGAACTCAACTCGGTGAAGGAACTCGACTCGGTGAAGGAACTCGACTCGGTGAAAGAACTCGACTCAGAGAAGGAACTCGACTCGGTGAAGGAACTCGACTCGGTGAAGGAACTCGACTCGGCAAGGAACTCGACTCAGTGGAGGAACTCGACTCGGTGAAGGAACTCGACTCGGCAAGGAACTCGACTCGGTGAAGGAACTCGACTCGGTGAAGGAACGACGATTACGTCTTTGAAACATGTTTACTATCAGACATGCACTAAAGAAATTATTAAAATATTTCTCAGTGCACCGATCCATTGATTGACTGATCGTTTCAGGAGCTATATATTAATGATTGAATTGATTAATGCACACGTTGTTGCAGCTGTAGTTGGTTGAACAGTTCATTTCCTATCACCGTCATGCAGCGTCCATGTTTCTCCAGCTGTGTAACACTGAGTTTTAAAGATTCAATATTTTTAACAGAACGCCACAGACGGTTCCTGTTGGCCGGTCTCTGCCGGCTCCACCTAATTCAGCCTCCTTGTCTCACCCGTTACCAGGTTAGCATGATATCTGCTTTGACGTTCATGTGAATCCGACACTATGCAGACGACACCGCGCTGTCGTGGTCTGGACGTCAGACGACTTCCTCCGACAAAACAGATTATTTATTTATTTTTTTGGTCTTTTTTTCAAGCTTTATTTTGACAGACAGCTGCAGAGTGACAGGAATGTGGAGAGAGAGAGAGAGACGGGATTCGAACCCTCGGCTTCTGCAGCGAGGACTGAGCCTTCACACACGGGGCGGCTGCTCCACCACCCGAGCTGAACACCGCCCCTCTCTACACGGACTGGCCTCACTTTATATTTTCTGTATTATTGTGTTTTCCTCTGCAACACCTCATAACTCTGATACTGAAGCAGCTTCAGAAGTAAAGTTTATTTATTTAATAATTAGCTGTGTATCTAGAAAACTAAATCAGCCAATCCAACGTCAGAAAGAGGTTTGTGAAAGGTGGTGTTCTCCATCCTCTGGAGAACATGAACGTGCAGAGCGTGTTGATCCTCCGCCCGGTAAACACTGAGAAGTTTTCTAAGAGTTTGGTGAAAGGAGCCGCAGGAGGTCTCCACTCCGTCTCTCCTCGATCACTCAGTGAGTTTGTGGTTTCCCTCGGGGGGTCAGGAGGTGGTGGAGGAGGTGGAGGGAGGTGGAGGAGGTGGAGGGGGTCTGAGCTGACACAATGCTTTGGCCTCCCGCTCGGTGGAACAATAGTGTTGGGAAAGGAAGTGTAGAAGAGGCCCGGAGTCCTGGCTTTGTTCCTGAGAGCTGCTCCACGCCTCGAGAGCCTCCGTCAACACAACACCACCCCCTCCTCTTCCTCTGACGGAGAGTCATGGCCAGGTTACACCTCCACCACACACACACACACACACACACACACACACACACACACACACACACACACACACACACACACACACACACACACACACACACACACACAAACTGCTGACCGAGGATCATTAGAACAAACGGACTGCGTGACATCGTTCACGTGTTCATGTTGTTTCTTCCTGCACACGTATGTTCACCATGGTCACTGTTCACGCTTCATTTAACGTGATTTTAAATGTTTCTACAATCAACTCAAAGTCAGAAAATAAATCACTTCAAAAGACCTGATGGACAGGAGACTGATGGACAGGAGACTGATGGACAGGAGACTGATGGACAGGAGACCTGATGGACAGGAGACTGATGGACAGGAGACTGATGGACAGGAGACCTGATGGACAGGAGTCCTGATGGACAGGAGACCTGATGGACAGGAGACCTGATGGACAGGAGTCCTGATGGACAGGAGTCCTGATGGACAGGAGACCTGATGGACAGGAGACTGATGGACAGGAGACCTGATGGACAGGAGTCCTGATGGACAGGAGACTGATGGACAGGAGTCCTGATGGACAGGAGACTGATGGACAGGAGACTGATGGACAGGAGACCTGATGGACAGGAGACCTGATGGACAGGAGACTGATGGACAGGAGACCTGATGGACAGGAGTCCTGATGGACAGGAGTCCTGATGGACAGGAGACTGATGGACAGGAGACCTGATGGACAGGAGTCCTGATGGACAGGAGTCCTGATGGACAGGAGACTGATGGACAGGAGTCCTGATGGACAGGAGACTGATGGACAGGAGACCTGATGGACAGGAGACTGATGGACAGGAGTCCTGATGGACAGGAGACTGATGGACAGGAGACCTGATGGACAGGAGTCCTGATGGACAGGAGACTGATGGACAGGAGACCTGATGGACAGGAGACTGATGGACAGGAGACCTGATGGACAGGAGACCTGATGGACAGTGGACAGCAGCGGTCCGGGTCGCGGACTCGTCTCGGTTCTGGACCTGTCTGGGCTGTAAAGCTTCAGGTTCTCGTTCGTGTCTCAGAGGACGACATGTTCAGAAATAAAAAGCTGCTGATGACGAATCAGACGTGTCGGAGCAGAAGTCTGAATCTCATTTTCACTCTGCAGGTTTGAACTCGACTTCTTTGATATTTCATAAAATAATATTTATCATATTTTCTTACTGACGCAGAAACACACAGAGAGATTTTAAAGTTCAGCCTTCAAATGTTTATTTCATTTTGGACCAAACGCAGAAATCATGTCAGCTCCAGTTCAATGTTCTGGACGACGAAGAACAACAAAGAACGTTGAAGAACTGCGAAGAATGACGAAGAGCGAGTAATCCTGAGTAATCCTGAGTAATCCTGAGTAATCCTGAGTAATCCTGAGTAATCCTGAGTAATCCTGAGTAACTCTTATAAATATTTATCTTCTGTCAATAATGTAAATAACTAACAACATGTTGGAACGACCAATCAGAGCTCAGAAAAAATGAGAAACATTTGAAATATTTCATGTATATGAAGTTTGACAGATTTATGATCCCGTGACGATCGTCCCGTCAAATATCTTGTAAGAAGTTGTTAGTCCCAGTTTAACTCTCTCTGGGGTTTTAGTTTTAGTTTAGTTTAGTCTTAATTCAGTTTAGTCTTAGTTTAGTCTTTGTTTTGTTTAGTCTTAGTTTAGTCTTAGTCTAACTGGTTTAGATGTTTTTTCTGTCTCGATGTTACGACAACGTTAAATAATGTGTATGTGTGTGTGTGTGTGTGTGTGTGTGTGTGTGTGTGTGTGTGTGTGTGTGTGTGTTTGGGCCTGTTCCTCTGCTCATAATGAACTTTTCCTCAGACAGACCTCCATCCTTTCTGGACTGTCATAGTACCAGACCTCCACCCCCTCTCCACGCCTCCTCCACCTCCCCCGCAGCCTGCAGCCTGTGACGTGGGCATGTTTTGGCGGTCAGCCTGGGTGGGGGCGGATGGACGTAGCGAGCCTCCACTTACAGTAACAGAGATAAGACGGACGACTTCCAGAGTTTCAGAACTTCAACCAGAAACTGGAAGTTTCAATTATTAATAAATTATTAATGAAGAGTGTCGACGTGTTGACGTGTTGACGTGCGTGCTGCGTGATCACATGATCAGGTCACTTCATGAGGTGAAGCAGGTTTTTTCACAGTGTCGACACGTCGTCTGAAACTTTGTCTCAGCGAGATGTTTCAACATTTACACGAAATGTATCAAAGAAAACATGAACACATGAAAAACATTTTTACTCAGTCTGAAGAAACTTTAGAAACTTTAGAAACTCTGTGGACGACAAACTTCAAACGATTTGAAGCTTCTTCTGAATTCACACGTTAAAGTTCAGTTTGTGTTTCCTGTTTGGAATCAAATTAAAATGAATTCAAAAGAAACTGAAACGATTAAACTGGAACGCGTTTGAAGTCGCCCTGAAGTCAGCCAGCCTGAAACCTTCAGGAAACCTTCAGGAAGCCTTCAGGAAGCCTTCAGGAAGCCCTCGGCTGGCTGTGTTGGAGCGGATCAGGTTCCAGCCTCCGAGGGGATCGAAGGTAACGCTGGGGTCCACATACCAGCCCCATGACATCACCGCCTCTATTCTTCCTCTCTGCATTCAGGCGCTCGCTGCTGCTCGCACAATGGCTGGCACCGCCACAGCGCCGAGGATTCTGGGAGAAAAACAACTGAGGGAGCGCACAGCTGACGGCACCTTCAAGGTCCAGCCCGCCTGACGGTGCCTGAAGGTGCCTGACGGTGCTGCAGACCGGCACACACTCCGTGCACAGAGTTCCTCTGAGTGAACACAAACCCGTTTTTAGCGTCTCACCACAGTTCTGACCCAAATTAGAGCTCTGTGAATTCCACGCGTGCTCGGCGGTGGGGAGCGTTCTTCATACACAGACCGAGACGGTCCAAACGTATAAATCAGAACCGAGACAGAAAGTTCTGTCCAAAAAAACATGAACTTCTTTACCCGGACACCAGAGAGGATTCTGGGTAATCTTGTCCAACAAGATCAACTGAAGGAAAATTTATAAAACTATCGTCCAGGTTTTAGACAGTCTGCGGGGGACGTCACGGAGACTACGTCCAGGTTTTAGACAGTCTGCGGGGACGTCACAGAGACTACCTCCAGGTTTTAGACAGTCTGCGGGGACATCACAGAGACTGCGTCCAGGTTTTAGACAGTCTGCGGGGACGTCACGGAGACTACGTCCAGGTTTTAGACAGTCTGCGGGGACGTCACGGAGACTACGTCCAGGTTTTAGACAGTCTGCGGGGACGTCACAGAGACTACGTCCAGGTTTTAGACAGTCTGCGGGGACGTCACAGAGACTACGTCCAGGTTTTAGACAGTCTGCGGGGACGAGACTACGTCCAGGTTTTAGACAGTCTGCGAAGACGTCACGGAGACTACGTCCAGGTTTTAGACAGTCTGCGAAGACGTCACAGAGACTACGTCCAGGTTTTAGACAGTCTGCTAAGACGTCACGGAGACTACGTCCAGGTTTTAGACAGTCTGCGAAGACGTCACAGAGACTACGTCCAGGTTTTAGACAGTCTGCGGGGACGTCACGGAGACTACGTCCAGGTTTTAGACAGTCTGCGGGGACGTCACAGAGACTACGTCCAGGTTTTAGACAGTCTGCGAAGACGTCTCAGAGACTACGTCCAGGTTTTAGACAGTCTGCAAGGACGTCACGGAGACTACGTTCAGGTTTTAGACAGTCTGCGGGGACGTCACGGAGACTACGTTCAGGTTTTAGACAGTCTGTGGGGACGTCACGGAGACTACGTCCAGGTTTTAGACAGTCTGCGGGGACGTCACGGAGACTACGTCCAGGTTTTAGACAGTCTGCGGGGACGTCTCAGAGACTACGTCCAGGTTTTAGACAGTCTGCGGGGACGTCACAGAGACTACGTCCAGGTTTTAGACAGTCTGCGGGGACGTCACAGAGACTACGTCCAGGTTTTAGACAGTCTGCGGGGACGTCACGGAGACTACGTCCAGGTTTTAGACAGTCTGCGGGGACGTCACGGAGACTACGTCCAGGTTTTAGACAGTCTGCGGGGACGTCACGGAGACTACGTCCAGGTTTTAGACAGTCTGCGGGGACGTCACGGAGACTACGTCCAGGTTTTAGACAGTCTGCGGGGACGTCACAGAGACAAAGATGCATTCACTGGCCTCTGAAATGAAGCGTTCAGTTGTCATGTGACATCCGAGCTGATAAAAGTCAAAGAGCTCAGCGCTGAACCTCCGTTACATAACACACACACAGAGAATAAAGAAAACACCAGCAGCCATTACTCTGCTGCACACACACACACACACACACACACACACACACACACACACAGACTCACACACACACACACACACACACACACACTCAGTAAGCCGCCTCGGTCTGGATTCATTGTGTTCCAGTTTGTTTTCAGTTCAAAGCCTCCATAAAAGTGAAGAGAGTCGCTCTCAGCACGTCCCACAGGCTCAGTCTGCAAGACTTCATCAAGACTAAAACCAGTTTTAGAAAACTTCTTTCAACTTATGCAAAATAAAAGGACGAAGAGACCAGAGACGAGGACTAAGACTGGATTAAAGACTGGAGCGTCTTTAAACTGGGACTATGTTTTAGTTTTAGTTTAACTTCTACAGAAACCGTCCGTCAACAGAGAACATCCAACTCTGATGCAGGACTAGTTTTAGTTTGGTGAGTTTACCTTTAAGTGATTCTGAGATATTTAATAAATATAGGACCAGAACTAAATCAAATCAAATCAGAGTCCGGCCTGGTTCGGTCTGGCCTGGTTCGGCCCGGTCAGCCTCCACACTGGAGCTTTGTTTCCCTCTCAGGATGAGCCCGGCCTAACTTTAAAGCTGCAGGCCGTCTGTTCGTTTAGAGACTAATTAAAGATTTAACAGACCAACAGGAGAGTCGACAGACAAACGACATCAGACAGAATCGGACTGTCAGGATTTAACACCTCCCTCCAATGTCTGTGGAGACTCGTCCTCGTTATCCCGTCGGCTCGCCGTGAGAAGAGCCGGCCCGGCTGAACAAACAGTTCTTCTGTGTTTGCTCGACCTTTCAGAGTCCACGCCACGTGACGGACACGACCTGCGATGTGTTCGGTCAGCAGGAAGTAAGTTCTGACGGGCCAAAGATCCTCAGAGCTCCAAAATACAGAAATGTTAAGACGAGGAACGAGTCAGTCTGTCAGGATCAGTTTCTGTCTCAGTCTTTATGAGTCTTTAGTGTCTCCAAGACAACAAGTCATCCTTAACTCTGAGACCTGCCTAAAAACACAAAGATTTCATTCACAAACTGGAAGACTGGTCTTAGTCTGAGGAAAGACTGGTCTTAGTCTGAGGAAAGACTGGTCTTAGTCTGAGGAAAGACTGGTCTTAGTCTGAGGGAAGACTGGTCTTAGTCTGAGGGAAGACTGGTCTTAGTCTGAGGGAGGACTGGTCTTAGTCTGAGGGAGGACTGGTCTTAGTCTGAGGGAAGACTGGTCTTAGTCTGAGGGAGGACTGGTCTTAGTCTGAGGAAAGACTGGTCTTAGTCTGAGGGAGGACTGGTCTTAGTCTGAGGAAAGACTGGTCTTAGTCTGAGGGAAGACTGGTCTTAGTCTGAGGGAGGACTGGTCTTAGTCTGAGGAAAGACTGGTCTTAGTCTGAGGGAGGACTGGTCTTAGTCTGAGGAAAGACTGGTCTTAGTCTGAGGAAAGACTGGTCTTAGTCTGAGGAAAGACTGGTCTTAGTCTGAGGAAAGACTGGTCTTAGTCTGAGGAAAGAATGGCCTTAGTCTGAGGAAAGACTGGTCTTAGTCTGAGGGAGGACTGGTCTTAGTCTGAGGGAGGACTGGTCTTAGTCTGAGGAAAGACTGGTCTTAGTCTGAGGGAGGACTGGTCTTAGTCTGAGGGAAGACTGGTCTTAGTCTGAGGGAAGACTGGTCTTAGTCTGAGGGAGGACTGGTCTTAGTCTGAGGGAGGACTGGTCTTAGTCTGAGGAAAGACTGGTCTTAGTCTGAGGGAGGACTGGTCTTAGTCTGAGGAAGGACTGGTCTTAGTCTGAGGAAAGACTGGTCTTAGTCTGAGGGAGGACTGGTCTTAGTCTGAGGGAAGACTGGTCTTAGTCTGAGGAAAGACTGGTCTTAGTCTGAGGAAAGACTGGTCTTAGTCTGAGGGAGGACTGGTCTTAGTCTGAGGAAAGACTGGTCTTAGTCTGAGGGAGGACTGGTCTTAGTCTGAGGAAGGACTGGTCTTAGTCTGAGGAGGACTGGTCTTAGTCTGAGGTCTTAATCTGGTTTTAGTCTGAGGAGGACTGGTCTTAGTCTGAGGTAGGACTGGTCTTAGTCTGAGGAGGACTGGTCTTAGTCTGAGGAAAGACTGATCTTAGTCTGAGGTCTTAATCTGGTCTTTATAAATCACCCTGACCCTCAATGATTGGTGGAGGATTTCATGGTGGCTGATTGGCCGAGCAGAGTTTGAACCAAACTTGTGAATAAAACATGAGACACGTTCGAGTGTTTGGATGGAGGGCGCTAATCTCCCCCCTCCTCCCTCCACCCGCTGACGGAGGAGTCTCCATCACGCCGTCAGCGTTTTGTTTTGGTCTTTTCATGGAGAGACGACGAGTTTACGACGTCACGGTAACGAGACGGCCATGAGCCTCAAAGAAGATCATAAAAACTGCTGAGTCACACTTTGTTACAGAAGACAGTCCGAATGAGGACAGGGAGACGTGAGGACGTCCTGGACGAGGAGACGAGGAGACGTCCTGGACGAGGAGACGTCCTGGACGAGGAGACGTCCTGGACGAGAAGACGAGGAGACGTCCTGGACGAGGAGACGAGGAGACGTCCTGGATGAGGAGACGTCCTGGACGAGACGTCCTGGATGAGGAGACGTCCTGGACGAGGAGACGTCCTGGACGAGGAGACTCTGGTGTTAGTCTGAGCTCCGCAGTGTTTCACATGTCGGCCTGAACAATGGTCGGAGCTCTCGTGTCACGTGTGCGGGTGGTGTTGATGGATTGGGCGTGTTGAGGTGGAGGACAATGGGCGAGGGGTCATGTGACCGTCTGCAGGAAGTCCCCGAGGGAGCGGGACAGGCCTGTCAGCTGCTGAGGAGACATCTACACCCGACAGGGTCTAACGTCCACATGGAGCTGGCTCCAGAAGACCCCATGTCCAAATGTCCATGTTTTGGTCTGTGGGGGAGTCACGGAGACTACGTCCAGACTCTGTACACCAGGAGTACACAGAGTACACAGAGTACACCAGGAGTACACAGAGTACACCAGGAGTACACAGAGTACACAGAGTACACCAGGAGTACACAAGGAGTACACAGAGTACACAGAGTACACCAGGAGTACACAGAGTACACCAGGAGTACACAGAGTACACAGAGTACACCAGGAGTACACAAGGAGTACACAGAGTACACCAGGAGTACACAGAGTACACAGAGTACTACAGAGAAGTACTAACTAAGTATGTGAACTCACAGCACAAGTCAACCAACCAATCAGAGCGAGGACACGAGGACAGGTGACCCCTGAGCAGCAGCAGCAGACAGATTTCAAAATAAAAGCATGAGGTGTACTTACTGTTCCTGTTGGTCTTGAGTTTGGACAGCAGCTTCTGAGTGGACAGCAGGTCTCCACCCTTCACGGCCTGCAGGAGGTCCTGCTCCTTCCCCATCCTCCCCCCTCCTCCTCCTCCTCCTCCTCGTGTTTCAACCAGCTTTGTTTAAGTCCCGCCTCCTCCTCAGAGCTTCATGCTGAGCGTCGGAGACGAGGACCTGCCTCAGGTGAGACTGTCCACTTCCTGTCTCTGACGCTTGGCTGACAGCCGGGAAACGTTACAGTAATCCTGCCAGTCCGCCCAGGGGAGCTCCTGATGGTGAGGGTGGAGGTGATGGAGGTGATGGAGGTGTGACTGAAACGAGAAGAGCAGATCCTGGATCAGACTGAGGACGACAAAAAACCTTCAGACACGACAGACAGCAGAGGACACACACACACACACCTGAGGTTCTCACACACACACACACACACACACACACACACACACACACCTGAGGTTCACACACACACACACACACACACACACACACACACACACACACACACACCTGAGGTTCACACACACACACACCTGAGGTTCACACACACACACACACACACACACACACACCTGAGGTTTACACACACCTGTGATAGGTGGGATCAGATCTGTGTAACCACGGTGATGGAGCTCAGACCTCCATCACAAAGCGCTCATGATGGATCATTGTGTGTGTGTGTGTGTGTGTGTGTGTGTGTGTGTGTGTGTGTGTGTGTGTGTTGTTGTGTAAACACTCAGTCTGCACACCTGACCTGGACGCTCGCCTCTGATTGGACGGAGCGGTCCTGGTCTGCTGCCTCCTTCGCTCAGGACATCGACTTCATTTCAGCTACTTAAAGTCTTCCAGCCGACTGAGCGCCCCTCGCCTCACTCAGACACACACACACACACACACACACACACACACACTCATACAAACACATACACAGGACGGAGAGGTCGCTCCACTTTGTTTGACATCAGTCCTGCTGACAGGCCGACCAACTCTGCTGCTGCACACACACACACACAGAGACACACACAGACACACACACACACACACACACACACACAGAGAGACACACACACACACACACACACACACACACACAGAGACACACACTCACACTCACACACACACAGACACACACACACACACACACTCACTTCTCCTGGTTCCAACTTGTTTGGTTACATAACGGGGCGGACACACACACAGAGTGAGGCAGCCTGTCAGTCCCATTTACACCCATCATGTCCCCCTTCCTCCTCCTCCTCCACCTCCTCCTCCTCCTCCACCTCCTCCTCCTCCTCCACCTCCTCCTCCTCCTCCTCCTCCTCCTCCCTCAGGCAGTTTGTATTCTTGGTGCGTTCATGAACTCTCAGACTTTGAATAAATCAGTTTATTACACACAAACACAGATCAGCTGACTCCATCAGCTCCATCAGCTCCATCAGCTCCATCAGGTCTGTGCATGCACATTAAACCTCCACCAGCTAACCTGTGTAAGTGACACACTGATGGAGCAGGTGGAGCAGGTGGAGCAGGTGGAGGAGCCCCTGCTCTGACTGTTTGGTGACGTCACACCGTCTCTTCATGTTCAACATCAACTTTTTTTTTTTTTTTTTTCACGTGCCTCCATTTTACCGTGATGCGTTCAGGAGCTGCTTTCTCCGGGGGTCTGTGTGCACGTAAACACACCGCGGAGACCTTTGTACCGAGAGTTTTAATCTGACTCATGATTTATTTAAATTAATCATCATAACTGTGATAATCCACCATGACGGGCTCACCTCCTGTCTCCTCTTCTCCTCCTGTTCTCCTCCTCCTGTTCTTCTCCTCTTCTTCTTCTCCTCTTCAAACTTTCCGTCCTCCGGATTTTTTCGGGAAAACTCCGCGGGGCTGACAGACTCTCCTCCGGGCTGAAATATTCCACAAAGGTCGGTGATTTTAATCCGGAATGTTTCAGCTCCAAACGGGAAAGATTAAACTTTAATCCCCGCGAACATTTCTCCCGAACCGTCGCTGTTTTTCGGGACTTCGGGACTTTTCTCGGCCGCGGACGCTGCTCCGGGTTTTCCCTCCTCGCCGTGAATGCCACATTCTCCCCGCTGGAGTCTCCGATCAGTCCGGGCGCGATCCGACCCGTAACACCACACACTACTTCCGGCGGAGACTTTCAAAATAAAGCCAGACAAAGCTATGCCTTACGTACAAAATAAAATGTGATAAATGTATTTTTATGATCAGCAATAAAACTTGAATGGCATTATGAGCCGAATGATTAATTTAGCTCATCAAAATCAATTTAATTAGCAACTATGTCAATTAATCCTGTAAGTTTTCAAGCCAAAATGCAAAATGTTATTAAATATTATTAAATATTATTAAATATTATTAAATATTATTAAATATTATTAAATATTTCATTGTTTCAGCTGATTTAACGTGATGATTTCCTGTTTTTTTCTGTCATATTTGATGTTAAAACTAATATTTTATTTTATACATTACAGTGTTTAACTAAAAACAGAAACATGTTAGCAGATCAGTGTGTTGAAGCTCACTAAAGACTGTTTTGTTTCACACTTTATTTTTGATTACATGAAGTATTTGAGTTCTTGCTGAGGTCAGTCAAAGTCTGATGGACTGATGGAGAAATTAAAGATTGTCAGGCGTGCTTTTATTTTGAAGAATCAATCTTTTTCCTGTCGTCTCGTGTCTCTCGGTGGGTAACTTGATGAAATCCGGTCGACCCGCCCACTAAATTTAATTTGTCTATAAAATATTAAATATTATATTTTATATTTTATCCTGCTGAAGTGAAACAGTTTGTTTGTTTAAAACTTTATTCAATTAAAGCTGCATCGATTCATTGAGTTTTGATTTTTGACCACTCGAGGGCAACAAAACAAAAAACACCTCTGAATAATGAAACTGTTATAATATTATTATTATTGTTATTAATAATAATCAATAATAATATTTAATCATTTCTCATCATTTTTAGCCACAGACAGTTTAAAGAATGGACGTGGAAACTGTCTTTAGGTTTTTATTGAGAATCTTCACATTTCTTAAATGATACATTTTTACTTCAAACTACAAAAGTGAAACTTTTACACGACATCAGTTAAAAATAATAAAATAAAATCACAATTTCATCAGTTTTCTCTGTTCAATATAAAACAAGTTGCAGCTGGATTCACACTGAAGAGACTCATCATCTCTGATTCAGTACAAACTATATTATTTTAATGAAGTCTGTTCATCTTAAGAAGACGAGTCTGTCTAAAGAAGTGTCCTCATATTAAAGTCTCCATGAAGCCAGCTTGACGTCCATCTGTCCTCCAGAGTCTGTCCAACACTGACACACTGTGTCTTCAGTGTCTTCAGTGTCTTCAGTGTCTTCAGTGTCTTCATGGTATTTTAGAGTTTGTCATTTCCTGATACCAGAAAAACTTTCAGATGTTCCGTTGCTGTGTTCACTGTTAGACTGGACACTGCTGGTTTCAGATGTTCTGGTTTCAGATGTTCTGGTTTCAGATGTTCTGGTTTCAGATGTTCTGTTCGGTCACTGGAGGGTAGACGCTGATGCTAGCTCCTCCTCTGGTACAACCTGATGACCTTCTGGCGGTGCAGCGCCTCCCACAGCCGGCTCTCCATCCTCAGGTCGTGGTTGGCGAAGAACCTCAGAGGTTTCTTCTTCGAGTCGTAGTAGTGATCGGAGAACGCTGCGTAGTTTCTGGTGATGAAGCCGTAGGCTGAAACCTGCAGGACAGACGGACGTTCATGCATGTGAATACTGGTCTTTGACTTCACGGTGTGGTGTTTGTTCTGGGCGTGTGCTCACCTGGTCACAGGTGTGTAAGGCCGTCAGCAGCATCAGCGCTCCGGTGCTCGGCATGTACAGGTGACGAGTCCTGGCGTCGTTCATCCGCCGAGACGACAGGAAACTGAGAAAAGACAAAAACACAGAGATCATCCAGTGCTCTGACGCCTCATCAGTTACAACTCTGTGACCAATCAAATCACAGGGATCGCTCACCTGCGCGTCACGTAGGAAACAAAACCCGGGTGGAGAATCTTGAAGTTTTCAGGTTCAGGTTTTGGACCAAAATACTCTGAGGGCCTGACAGACACAAAAACAAAGAGCTCTGTACATTTACTCAAGTACTTTACTTCAGTACCAGTCTTTCTACCTGTACTCGATTACATCTCAGAGTAAATCTTTATTTATCTGACAGCTTTAGTTTCTTTAGAAACAAAAACATATGAAGAGTTTATAAAATCAGTTCATACAAGAACAGCCCAAATCATCTGTGAAGACTCTCAGTGACCCAGGTAACTGGACTTCGCCTCTGACTGGTGGAGAGTCCCAGGTGTTTACACCTGTGGGTTGTTGAGGTCACCTGTGGGTCGTTAAGGTCACCTGTGGGTCGTTAAGGTCACCTGTGGGTCGTTAAAGTCACCTGTGGGTCGTTAAGGTCACCTGTGGGTCCTTGAGGTCACCTGTGGGTCGTTGAGGTCACCTGTGGGTCGTTGAGGTCACCTGTGGGTCGTTGAGGGCACCTGTGGGTCGTTAAGGTCACCTGTGGGTCGTTAAGGTCACCTGTGGGTCCTTGAGGTCACCTGTGGGTCGTTGAGGTCACCTGTGGGTCGTTGAGGTCACCTGTGGGTCGTTGAGGTCACCTGTGGGTCGTTGAGGTCTCACTCCTGAAACGTCTTCAAGAGACTCATCAAGTCCAGTTACTACGGTAACCTTTAATCAATGAATCAATGTTTGCATTGACAGAAAATGAAGGATGAACTCTTGATGATGGTTGAAGTCATTTGTCATTTGTCAGATTAGTTTCTGTGACGTTGAGGTTTGGACTGAACAAACTTTGTGGAGGTGTCACCGTGGACTTCTGGGTGTTATGCTGCCATCTACAGGCCAAGATGCAGCATTACAGGACAGAGTTGGTTTGTTTATCCATTTTCTGTTGATCCCACTTCATAGAAATCAACAGTCACATTTAAAAACTGCAGATCAAGAGTTTCATGAGACAAACACACCTGTCGCCTTTGTCTTCACCTGAACCGACAGTCCGACCCTGAACAGCAGCCGCCAGCATCACATAATCTCTGATATCTGATGGGATGAAGACGTATTTTAGATCCTGCAGAAGAAGAGGAAGACGAAGACTTTGCCTTTATTTCAAAATAAGAGCACAGTCCTGTTGAAGATAACGGTATCTTGGATCGACAAATCACGCAGCGGAGAATAAACTGGATTATTTCAGCCTGACAACAAAAGTCTGGATTAGTTATTAGCTCACCGGACTCTGGGGGATTTTGGTGAACCCGTCTTTGCGGTAAAACCTGAGGGCGTGCTTCATGGTGTTGGTTGTGAATCCATAGAAGGAAATCTTCGTCCCTACGTCTTTTTCAAAACCTCTGATCAATGCTCCGTTCACCCTGAAGACCAAAGAACCGTGTTTTTACTGACATAAGATCAGTTTAGTGACTTCCAGCTGATCACAGACATCAAGGTACAAACAACTGTCCAGGTGTCTTCAGACTCACCTGAAGACAAAGTCATGGCTGTCGATGTTCTTCCCCTGTCCGGACCCTCGGAGGATGCCTCCGTTTCCAACCACGGCACAGCGCACACACCTGTCAGGTGAGCCGCGACTAAAGAGGCGAGAGCTGTTCAGGAGGGCGAGTGTCGATCTCACAACTGGAGGAAGAGAAGATCGTCAGTTCACTGCTCTTCAGAGTTCATGTCTGTTTGTAGGACAAACATCTGGATCCCGAACTTCACACGAGGACAAACGAGTTTCACTGATTTGATTTGAAGTTTGGATTAAACGTTTGGACAAACCTTCTCATGTAATGTAACCAACAAACACATGAATGGACTTTAGACCGACCAGAAACCTGGACTCTAGTCTGATGAGCCTCCTCCTCCATGATGCATGAGTTCTATCTGGGGTCAGGTTTAGCAGGGCAGTCCAGACATCCCTATAATCAGCAACATAATCAGATCCTCTTGGAGGTTCCTGATGATGAGATATATATAGACCGTCCATCAAGTTCTGGGTCTGTCCTGGGTCTCCTACGACTTGGATTTATCAAGAACACCTCCAGAAGATGGTCTCCAAGAGGATACTGAACCACCTCAGCTGGTTCCCTTTCTCTGAGGCTGAGCTCGGCTTCATTTCAGCCGCTTCTATCCACAATCTCATTCTTTTGGTCGCTACCCAAAGCTCATGATCATAAATGAGGGTTGGAAAATCCAGAGCTTCGCCCTCCAACTGGACCACAACAGTCAGGTACAGCGTCCACATTACTGCTGACACTGCACCAACCCACCAACCATCTCACTCATGAAAAAGACCCTGAGATACTTGAAGTCCTTCACCTGAGGCAGCAGCTCACTCCACCCTCCCAAAGAAAACCACTGAATAAGAAGGTGTGTCCAAACGTTTGACCGGTCTACAGTTCATCATCTCAAACTTGTGCTGATGCCGCACTGTGAAAATACTGAAAGGTCTCCTCAGTTTACCGTCAGCAGGAATTCCCTCCCAGCCGTACGGAGGCGCTCGGTTCTTCAGATGTTCCCAGGCCAGATGGTTGAAACTTTCCGCCCGCTGCAGAACCGACACAGAGAACCTGAACTTCTCTCTGAGGAGACGATCGTTCCTCACGACGTTCCTCAGAGAACACGGCGCTTCAGTCTGCAGAACAAACACAGATTTGGAAACAGAGAACTGAACATTTGTACACAGTGAATAACGAGTCAGTGCTAAAGTGTTGCTGGTTGCAGTTGTGTGTGGTTTGTCCAACTGGTGTTGCCGTACCTCAACAAAAGTCAATGTTTGTTTCAAATGTTTTAAAAAATCGAAAACTAGATCAAAATATGAGTGACGTAGGCTATGACCATGTTACATTCTGTCATATCATATATTATTATTCATGTCTGCAGGTCTTTTACTGTGTACACCACGTCATTATAAATAAAGTTGTGTCAGGTTTAATCATAAAGTTTAAAGAAGAGAAGAAGAACTCACCGCCTCTTCGTCTTCGGTCTCTGAAAAGATTCTCCAGTCGTCATCATCGCCACCTGCTGTCAGCTGACTGACATCACAACACAAAACATGTTTTCAAGCAGGTATTCAAAAAATTCAAGGACATTCCAAACCTTGAAAACAAAAAAACTAAATTTCACGACTTCAAGGAGACTTGAAATTTTTTAAAATGTTTCTCTTATAGAGCATGAACAACAACAACATGACAACCTGAACACACACTCCTAACACGTAACACACCTGTGCTGACAGTGTGAAGCAGGTGCACACTCACCTGTCGGCGCTCAGCTCGCTGTGATTTCTGTATAAGATGGTAAGAATGAAGAAACATGAAGTCACAAACAGGATGAACGCATTCTTCAGAGAGGGCGTCCTCATTGTTCCTGACAGCAGCTCTTTAAATCACTCAGGGACTTCTTCTTCTTCTTCTTCTTCTTTCTCCGTCTCTTCTTTCATTGTTTTCCCTTCAGGTGTGTTCAGGTGAAACGGGACGTGGACAAAGGTCAGACTCACTCACAGTCTGTGGCTCAGACTACAGGAAGAGGAAAACCGGTTTTCAGGCAAGAACAAAGACGAGTTTGTCCGCTTGTTTCTCAGCACACCTGTTCGAGGGGCGGACCTGATGACCTCACCTTGTTTTGTGTTTGAACACCGACTCTACAGAGCTGCTCTGCCTCAACTCTCTGTGATTTACAGAGTTTATGATGGACAGTGAAGTAAACTGCTGACAGCTGTAGCTGCTGTTAGCTCAGTTCGTCAGCTTGGCGGTGAGCTCAGAGCGACGGGTACCCGTCGCTCTGAGCTCACCGCCAAGCTGACGAACTGAGTGTTTGTACCAACAGGTGTTATGGACGACCAGGAAGAAGAAGAGGAGGTAACCAGGCTCAGCAGCTTCTACGGACATAATGGCAGAGGAGAAGAGAGTGAAGAGGACGCTGAAGATAAGAAGAGAATCAATCGTCACAATCAGATGTTTCATATTTATGTTTTATTGTCATGAAAAAGTCGTTACAGCTGATGGATCGACTATTTAAAAACACGCAATTCATTAAACATAGAAAACACTACATTACCCAGAATGCAGCACTCATTAGTCTCATATACTACGGTGGCACGTGAGAGCCAAAAGAAGACAGAGTTTAAATGTTGTGAGAATAAAGTCGTTACGAAGGAATCTTGAAATTAGATTATAGATTATTTTTAGAAAATAAAACACTAAAAACTGAAGTTAAATTAAAATGAATTATTAAACATGAGCTGAGCCGACAGGTGCTGCAGACCTGGTCACATATTTCCAGTTTTTAATTGATCCCACATCAATTAATTAATTAAAAACATTTTAATCTCAACACTGATCAGAAACTTAGAACTGACATTTTCCTGAGAGCGACTCGTTAAGAGTCTGAACACACGAAGAAGAAAAATTAAACTTTAAATCTTTTACATTTTTTTTTTTTTTTTACATTCAAGTTTTTGTGAGTCAGTGTTGCCGTGGTAACGCAGCAGGAAGTGATGATGTCAGAGCGAGTACAGCTTCAGCTGCTCCTCCATCTCTCCCTCCGTCACCTCCCCGAGCGCCTCCTGGTTCTCCCTCAGCAGCAGGAAGATGGCTGCGAGCTGCTCCTGTTGCACCCTGGGAAAAACCCATCACAACACACACACACACACACACACACACACACACACACACACACGTCACAGAATATTGATCATTAATCAAATATCAATAACTCAGAATGTCTCCACGTGTAATGACTGGATTCATCCTGCAGGGGGCGCTCATGTACAACATGAAGACTTCTTGGATCATGAAAAAGCTGTCATGGAGACTACGTCCAGGTTTTAGACAGTCTGAGGGGACGTCTCAGAGACTACGTCCAGGTTTTAGACAGTCTGCAGGGACGTCACGGAGACTACGTCCAGGTTTTAGACAGTCTGCGGGGACGTCACAGAGACTACGTCCAGGTTTTAGACAGTCTGCGGGGACGTCACGGGGACTACGTCCAGGTTTTAGACAGTCTGCGGGGACGTCACAGAGACTACGTCCAGGTTTCAGACAGTCTGCGGGGACGTCACAGAGACTACGTCCAGGTTTTAGACAGTCTGCGGGGACGTCTCAGAGACTACGTCCAGGTTTCAGACAGTCTTTAGTCTTGGATACTGTTTTTTAACGTGAATCATTTGAAATATATCAGGAGAGAGTTTGACACAAACACAAACAAACGTGGTCGTCACGGTTTCACACTTTTATTTCATTTTTAACATTTAAACCAAACAAGAAGTGAAAACCTCGAACACGTGACGGACACGTTAACTTCTGCGGTTTCATTAAGTCGACTTGTATCTTAAAGTTAGGTTACGGTTTAAACTCAGACTAGACTAAACTCAGGCTAAAAACTTAAATCACAGTTTAATAGTTTTAAGAAAATAAATCACACCATCGTCTCGTCATCTCGTGTTCGGGAACTAAAAGCAGACCTGAAGGCACTTTTGGTGAAAAGACGTTTGTATTCACAAGCAGCTAAAAACTGAAAGAGGTGAAATCAAAGAAAGAGTTGAACTTCAGACAAACTGCATAGATCGATTCTTCATCATCGTTTATCGTCTTCACGCGTCGCCTGGAAGAAAATAAAGACGTCTCTCGTGGATCATTCAGGAACTCTGAAACAAGGAGACAAAGACAGATTCAGGTTTTTGAATCATGAATCTAAAATGTGGATTAAATGTCGTTTAAATTTGATTGTTTCAAGTTTTTTAATTATTCAACAGATCCAGAACCAACATTAACGATAACTGTGATATTTAAATGTTTTCTGCTCTACATGTGTGGTTCCCACTCAAAAAAAGAAAACACAATGAAAGTTAAAAGATTCATTTGACTTAAAGCATTTTCTGTCACATTTTCTATAAATATTGATAATATCGTGAATGAGAATCTTTTATTCCAACAAATTATAAAACACAGCAGACGTTCAGAGTCTGACTTTGTGTCCGTAAACACGAAGTGATTTGTGGCTTAATCGATGTATTTTATTCATATTTGGATCGTTGATTCAACGACGCAGATATAAAATGACGAGAAGTTAATAATTCAAAGCTGACGTGTTACGATAACGTAACTTTTAAGTCGTCTGAACCACAAAACTGTTCAGCACACTTCAGTTGATACAATACAAAATATGTCAGTATTTGTTCCGTTTCGACATTTTGCAGATTTGTGGATTAAAAACATAAAAAATTATTAATAAAAGCAAAGAATTAAATAATTATTTTTGTAACTTAAAGAAGAAACACTGCAGATATCGCCATGAAACTTCTCCTGTTGGTTACTGATAATTAGGATAATCATTTTTTATGAAGTTTAATATTTAAATATGTAAATGAGGCATTATCTAATGTAATTTAGGTGAAAATATAAAATAAAGTTTCTGTGTAACAATGTTGAAACTCTGCAAATCAAAAATATGAGAGCTTGAATCCAAATCCTGAAAGTGACAGATAATTAAAGTGTGAACATCGTTAGTGTGAACATCGTTACCGTGAACATCGTTAGTGTGAACATCGTTACCGTGAACATCGTTACCGTGAACATCGTTAGTGTGAACATCGTATCGTTAGAGTGAACATCGTTAGTGTGAACATCGTTACCGTGAACATCGTTAGTGTGAACATCGTATCGTTAGAGTGAACATCGTTAGTGTGAACATCGTTACCGTGAACATCGTTAGAGTGAACATCGTTAGTGGCAGCACTCACCGTTAGCTTTGGTGTTAGCAGGTAGCATGCAGGGTTAGCAGGTGAGCAGCACAGCTGGACAGAAGCTGGAATAAATAAATAAAGTAAAAGAAGCGAGCGCCCGGTGAACCAGAACCAGAACCAAAGCAGAAGCAGAGGAACCCCTGCAGAGCGCTGCACACACAGATCGGGTGGCGGGTCCGTGCAAAGAAACAACGAGTCCTTTAAAAACTGGATTTTATGAACAAACCTAGATCAAAGTGACGTCACAGAATATTGATCATCATTCATCATCAATAACTCAAAATGTTCCCAGGTGTAACGGCTGGATCTGTCCTGCAGAGGGCGCTCATGTGCAACAGGAACAGTTAAAATGATGTTTATTGTTTTTGAGTGTCACGAGTTTAAACTTTTATGAATCATCTTGTGACTTTTATTTTGAAAAGCGCTGTAAAAAATCTAATTACTCTCATTAAATGTGTTGTTTTTCTGCAACCTTGACGAGGAAAAACAGTTCAGAGTTTCTAAATGAACTCTAATTAAATGAACGTGGAGTTCTCTGACTCTGATAGACTCAGTGGCTCGAGGCTGATTGAAGTTAAATCAGAGTCTCCACCCGTCACATTAAACTGAAGTATTCAGGGCGTTTACTCAGGTACTAACACCACAAATGACTCTTTGTACTTCATTGCTTTTATTTGAAAACTTTAGTTACTTTACAAATGAAGATTAATGATATTGTTGTAGATGAAATTACCAGCTGTGTATGAAGTCACTGAAAGCAGCTTCATCTTCCACTAGGGTTGCAAAGGGGTGGAAACTTTCTGGAAACTTTCCATGGGAAGTTAAGCTGGGGAATTTCGGAATATTTCAAATTGGAAACTCCATGGGAATTATGGAAATTTAGTCAAGATTATGCTAAAATATATTACCTGTTAAGGACCGACATTGAGTTCTGTAAATTGACAGTTTATTGACTTTTGAATTTTGCAACTCTACCTTCGACATTAAAGTGTTTTATGATCTGTGAGTCTGGTTGGTGGTAGCGTTCATTTGTTTTGGTTCTATAGTGTGACATCTACTTTAAAGTGATCAACCTCCGAGTCTGTGACCTGAAACACAAACTGCAGTTCCTCTAACGTCCACTTGAGGCTGGCTCCAGCAGTGAGTCAGTCTCCATAAGTCCCCATGTCCAAATGTCCAACTTCACAGCAGAAATAAACATGTTTACAGCCTGGTACAAAAAACAGTTTTGGTCTCTGTAGCTAATTTCCCCGTTCATGACAACTGTACTGAGGGTGAATTTATATACAACTCACCTGTTCACATTATATTAAGGCTTAAAGTTATGCAGGATTAAGAGCGGGGACGCTTTGACTGACAGGTGGGCGTGGTCACAGGCGTCATTCAGCCCGCCTCGACTCAACCATCACAGATTTTGAGCTTCACAAAAGCTTTATGAATAATATCCTGATACAATAAGAAGAAAATACTGCTACCCTCAGTAGTACACAGTGTATCCAGGTAGTTTGTAGTTTATACTGACAGTGAGGTTAATAAACTGTCCTCTCTGTGGACGCTCAGCTTTAACGGTCTTTAGTTTTATACGTTAATGTGACTCTTCTTCTGTGGTTGTGTGAAACACTGAGTGTGTTCATGGAGTCTCTGTGCTAACATTTGTGTTTCCTCTCAAAGCTTCCTATAGGATCCTTTGTGTTTCCTCCTATAGGATCCTTTGTGTTTCCTCTCAAAGCTTCCTATAGGATCCTTTGTGTTTCCTCTCAAAGCTTCCTATAGGATCCTTTGTGTTTCCTTTTAAAGCTTCCTATAGGATCCTTTGTGTTTCCTCTTAAAGCTTCCTATAGGATCCTTTGTGTTTCCTCTCAAAGCTTCCTATAGGATCCTTTGTGTTTCCTCTTAAAGCTTCCTATAGGATCCTTTGTGTTTCCTCTCAAAGCTTCCTATAGGATCCTTTGTGTTTCCTCTCAAAGCTTCCTATAGGATCCTTTGTGTTTCCTTTTAAAGCTTCCTATAGGATCCTTTGTGTTTCCTCTCAAAGCTTCCTATAGGATCCTTTGTGTTTCCTCTCAAAGCTTCCTATAGGATCCTTTGTGTTTCCTCTTAAAGCTTCCTATAGGATCCTTTGTGTTTCCTCTCAAAGCTTCCTATAGGATCCTTTGTGTTTCCTCTCAAAGCTTCCTATAGGATCCTATGTGTTTCCTCTCAAAGCTTCCTATAGGATCCTTTGTGTTTCCTCTCAAAGCTTCCTATAGGATCCTTTGTGTTTCCTCTTAAAGCTTCCCATAGGATCCTTTGTGTTTCCTCTCAAAGCTTCCTATAGGATCCTTTGTGTTTCCTCTTAAAGCTTCCTATAGGATCCTTTGTGTTTCCCCTTAAAGCTTCCTATAGGATCCTTTGTGTTTCCTCTCAAAGCTTCCTATAGGATCCTTTGTGTTTCCTCTCAAAGCTTCCTATAGGATCCTTTGTGTTTCCTCTTAAAGCTTCCTATAGGATCCTTTGTGTTTCCTCTTAAAGCTTCCCATAGGATCCTCTGTGTTTCCTCTTAAAGCTTCCTATAGGATCCTTTGTGTTTCCCCTTAAAGCTTCCTATAGGATCCTTTGTGTTTCCCCTTAAAGCTTCCTATAGGATCCATTGTGTTTCCTCTTAAAGCTTCCTATAGGATCCTTTGTGTTTCCTCTTAAAGCTTCCTATAGGATCCTTTGTGTTTCCTCTTAAAGCTTCCTATAGGATCCTTTGTGTTTCCTCTTAAAGCTTCCTATAGGATCCTTTGTGTTTCCTCTTAAAGCTTCCTATAGGATCCTTTGTGTTTCCCCTTAAAGCTTCCTATAGGATCCATTGTGTTTCCTCTTAAAGCTTCCTATAGGATCCTTTGTGTTTCCTCTTAAAGCTTCCTATAGGATCCTTTGTGTTTCCTCTTAAAGCTTCCTATAGGATCCTTTGTGTTTCCCCTTAAAGCTTCCTATAGGATCCTTTGTGTTTCCTCTTAAAGCTTCCTATAGGATCCTTTGTGTTTCCTGTATGGCTGTCTTGTCCCCTCTGAGGACACATTCCACACTGGACGGCTGTCGTTTGTCTCCTCTTAGTGTGTTTGTACTGGGAGAAGACGCTTTAGCTCCTGGACGGACTGAGGACGTGAATAATAATAAGAGCATCTCCTCCATCAGTACTACAACATACTGCAGTACTGCAGAGTACCAGCTGACTGTCACCATTCAAACAGATGATCCAGGGAGGCATGAGAGGTCAGTGAAGGCATCGCGGGGGGGGGGGGATTAATGACGAGGGATAGACTGATGTTTAATTATTCATGTTAATTCATGACATACGTTGTACAGCTTTAGTTACTTCAGATATTAAGATTATTAATGCAGAAATATAAATCAACAAATCAATAAATGATGTATTCTTGTTGAGTACCTGCAGTCATTAATGAGCTCCACAACATTAAAGGTTTTACCGTGGTTTATCGTTACAAGTCACAGAAGTCTGGTTAAACAAATAATAATAATAATAATAATAATAATAATAATAATAATAATAATAACATTGCTGTAGGATTCTTTCTAAAATGTTATCAGACACTTAAATTAACAATCTGAGCCCGTCAGCCTTTCGTGGACGTAATATAACGGGAACATTTGTCCTCCACGATGAACTCGAACCCGCTGCTGAGTGGAACATTCAGTCAGTTTGTTTCTGTCCAGTCTGAATTATTTCACAACATCTGAAAACTAAAAAACTCAAACTGAACTGAACAAACCGTGATTCACGATCATGATTATGTTTGAAATATTTTAAATATAAATATATACTGATGATTAGTAATAATTAGTAAAAACAACGTTTGGACATCATCAGTCTATCCGCTCTCTGGTGTCGGGTTGAGGTTATTATTTAATAGAAACGTGACCTTACCATGTTCTTCCTAACACACTGTGTGTGTGTGTGCTCGGGCGGATTATAGAGAAGTAAAATCAGACGTAAGCTCTATCCTGAAAAGATAAAGGTGGAGGCAGTCAGACACAAACAACTCCACCAACCTCGGTCCAGTCATATGCAGAGACACTACAAAATGATACATGTCAATATAAATATAATGAAGTTTTCTGTTAAAGCTTATTTAAAATGATATTATATTTTAATCATGCATGTGCCACCAGTTATTATCTCGTGTTCACACAAGCTGTGTAGTACTTAAATAACTTAAAGGTCCCGTATGTGACACGCTTCCTGTTTTATTGTGTAGGTTCACGTCTCCTCCGTCTGTCTGCAAAAACATGTTTTGTTTTGTCTCGTTAATATTAACGATTATTAATATTAATCTCTTCTGATTGGCTGAATATTTCGGAGTGATGCTGGGGGTGTGGCCAAGGGCGGGGACTGTATAGTTGTGACATCACAATGTTCCAGCAGTCTCGTTTAGCACAGCGTCTGAGTACGACATGGGACCTTTAAAGTGTGGCGTTACGTCGTGAGCACAGGATAATAACTTTCACTGCACGATGAGTTCAAGGTAAAATAACTTCAGGGCCTGTGGAACAGATCGTGTGACCAATGAATCAATAAAACTTATTGATTTCTGTCGAATCAAAGGAAAGTAAATCAGTTTGTCACGGAGACTCTTCACGTGATGACGACTGAAGCAAAGTCCGAACTTTCACTCAACATGTTGTGTTGCTGAGATCCAAAACGTTCCGTTAATAAACCGCCGTCCTGCACAAAGTGTTCAGACTTTGGTCGAACAGTCTCACAAACGTCCCGTTACATTTTGGTTTGTGTGTTTTTTTTTAATCCACCAATAAACTTTATTTAAAATGTCGTGCCAGCTGTGTCAGGTTCTGATTGGTCTGTTTGTGAGTCGGAGCTAGAAGTTTTGGTCTTTGGCCGTTGGTGGACGAGCCTCGCGGTGAGATCAGGACTGGATCGATGTCACGTCTCCATGACAACAAAGCAACTCCACGAGCTAAGCTGAGCCTGACTGTGGTTCATGAGCTGAGCTGGGTTTACAGGAGCTCCGTGACGGGAGCTGGCATGAGGAAGCTGGAGTCGGTTCAGCGTCTCTGCTGCAGCCTGAAGTCAGCCTGAGATGAGGAGGGAAACAAACTGGACAGAGACACTTTCTCTCTTTAAACAGAAACAGAATGAAGCGCGCTGCCAAGCCACAAGAACATTAAAAAAATGAGCGTCCAATCAGACGAGCTGTAGACACTCACTCCCCACGCTGAGCAGAAATAGAAAAGAAGATTCACGATCAGACACAACGCCTCGCTCGACGAGAGGTGTGTCATTCCACTCATGAATGCAGAGCGGAGACGAGGACCAATCGATTACTGACGAGATAAAAACAGATTTAAAACCTGCAGCTGACTCAGTGACCTGGAGATAACTGCAGCTACACAACACGCGTGTCCTGAGACCATCATGTGACCGTCAGACACATCAACACGCTTCTTTCCTGTCAGGACAGCGAAGGGTCGCAGCAGCTCTTCAGAAATCCTACACCAGACAGTCTGCGGGGACGTCACAGAGACTACGTCCAGGTTTTAGACAGTCTGCGGGGACGTCTCGGAGACTACGTCCAGGTTTTAGACAGTCTGCGGGGACGTCTCAGACTACGTCCAGGTTTTAGACAGTCTGCGGGACGTCACGGAGACTACGTCCAGGTTTTAGACAGTCTGCGGGGACGTCACGGAGACTACATCCAGGTTTTAGACAGACTGTGATAGTCACGGAACTACGTCCAGGTTTTTACAGTCTGTGGGGACGTCACAGAGACTACGTCCAGGTTTTAGACAGTCTGCGGGACGTCACAGAGACTACGTCCAGGTTTTAGACAGTCTGCGGGGACGTCACGGAGACTACGTCCAGGTTTTAGACAGTCTGCGGGGACGTCTCGGAGACTACGTCCAGGTTTTAGACAGTCTGCGGGGACGTCACAGAGACTACGTCCAGGTTTTAGACAGTCTGCGGGGACGTCACGGAGACTACATCCAGGTTTTAGACAGACTGTGATAGTCACGGAGACTACGTCCAGGTTTTAGACAGTCTGTGATAGTCACGGAGACTACGTCCAGGTTTTAGACAGTCTGTGGGGACGTCACAGAGACTACGTCCAGGTTTTAGACAGTCTGCGGGGACGTCACAGAGACTACGTCCAGGTTTTAGACAGTCTGCGGGGACGTCACAGAGACTACATCCAGGTTTTAGACAGTCTGCGGGGACGTCACAGAGACTACGTCCAGGTTTTAGACAGTCTGCGGGGACGTCACAGAGACTACGTCCAGGTTTTAGACAGTCTGCGGGGACGTCACGGAGACTACGTCCAGGTTTTAGACAGTCTGCGGGGACGTCTCGGAGACTACGTCCAGGTTTTAGACAGTCTGCGGGGACGTCACGGAGACTACGTCCAGGTTTTAGACAGTCTGCGGGGACGTCACGGAGACTACATCCAGGTTTTAGACAGACTGTGATAGTCACGGAGACTACGTCCAGGTTTTAGACAGTCTGTGATAGTCACGGAGACTACGTCCAGGTTTTAGACAGTCTGTGGGGACGTCACAGAGACTACGTCCAGGTTTTAGACAGTCTGCGGGGACGTCACAGAGACTACGTCCAGGTTTTAGACAGTCTGCGGGGACGTCACAGAGACTACATCCAGGTTTTAGACAGTCTGCGGGGACGTCACAGAGACTACGTCCAGGTTTTAGACAGTCTGCGGGGACGTCACAGAGACTACATCCAGGTTTTAGACAGTCTGTGATAGTCACAGAGACTACGTCCAGGTTTTAGACAGTCTGTGATAGTCACGGAGACTACGTCCAGGTTTTAGACAGTCTGTGATAGTCACGGAGACTACGTCCAGGTTTTAGACAGTCCGTGGGGACGTCACAGAGACTACGTCCAGGTTTTAGACAGTCTGCGGGGACGTCACAGAGACTACGTCCAGGTTTTAGACAGTCTGCGGGGACGTCACGGAGACTACGTCCAGGTTTTAGACAGTCTGCGGGGACGTCACGGAGACTACGTCCAGGTTTTAGACAGTCTGTGATACTCACGGAGACTACGTCCATGTTTTAGACAGTCTGCGGGGACGTCACGGAGACTTTGTTTTGAGGTCTTACAGGTCGAAGTCTTTCGAACCTGAAGATGATTTTCAGTCTTTTCAGAGTCTCTGGGACTTGATCAACAATCTTGTGCTTCAGTTTGAACTCTGCTGTCCAAACATGAAGACACAGCTCTCATTGATCCAACTTGTTATTATCTGTCATGCACATAAAAATAAAACCAAATGTAGCATCATAAAGCATAAACCACGCTGTCACTGCTCCTTTCATGGACGTATATAAACTGCATGTTGTTAATCTTTATTGCAGTGTGGAGGTCTGAACATAAAAGGAGCCAAACGTCCACGAACGATACTGTGAGGACACTTAGCTAGAGCTAATGCTGGCTCAGCTGTTGTGGCGTTAAGAGAAGAAAAGCACTCTGGGAAATGTAGTCAAACTACCCATGAGCTCCGTCAGCTGATGAAACCAAATCAAACAGAGCAGAGAGCAGGAAGTGTGTTTGTGTGTTAGCATGCAGACAACATGTCAGAGGTCATGCTGAGGCCCACCACCACCAACACCACCTCCACCGTGAAGACTGAGGGTGGAGGCCATGGGAGAGTGTGAACTGACCTCTGCTCCTCCTCGATCTCCTCCTTGGTCATCAGCGTCTCAAACTTGCTCTGTTTCTTCCCCGGAGTGAACTTCACTTTATCTTCAGCTGCAGCCACGTCTGCACACACACAGATACAAACAGCTGAGCGTCCGCCATGCCATCAACTGTCAACACACACACACACTGTCACACACACTGTCACACACACTGTCACACACACACACTGTCACACACACACACACTGTCACACACACACACACACACACACTGTCACACACACACACACACACACACTGTCACACACACACACACACACACACACACTGTCACACACACACACACACACACACTGTCACACACACACACAGTCACACACACAGTCACACACACACACTGTCACACACACACACAGTCACACACACACTGTCACACACACACACTGTCACACACACACACACACGTCTGATAACTTTAATTCACAGATTCAGATTAATCATTTACAATATTCTGATTTATTAGCACAGATTAAGACTCATTAATATCCACATGAATCCATTGACCTAACTTTGTGTGACACACAAACACAAACACACACACACACACACACACACACACACACACACACACACACACACACACACACCTGTTGCATTGCAGGTTGCTCGCACATAAAGCAGATTGTCAGTGTTGGACAGCGGCTGTTGTTCAGGGCTGCCAAGAGTTTAACTGACTGTTCAAGATTAAGTATCATCCTGCTGAAGCAGATGGCTGCTCCACCTCTACACACACACACACACACACACAAACACAAACACAAACACAAACACAAACACAAACACACACACACACACACACACACACACACACAGTCATACACTCCTGTCAGCGGAGGAGACAGGAAGTAAACACCTGGTGAAGACCGGTCATGTGACTGTGTTTCCTGTTTGAATAGCAGCTGTTGATTCATCCTCGATGTGTTTAACAGATTACTGTATATTTATATATCTTTATTTCTTAAATATATTTAATATATCTGTCTAAAACAATCATTCACACCTGTCTGTACTGCATCGACTCTGTTGGCGTTTCCTGGAAACGACTTATCAGCCGCCAACAGCCGCCGACACCGGCCTGCTACAAGAAGCACTCTGATGTGTATCTGTACATATTAACACAGATATTATTCAGGAAGTCATTTATTCACAGATTTATCCTGGATCTACTTCCCATAGATCCACATAGATATGCTACATGTTAACTCATCTATTGCTGATAATGCAACCAAATTTTACTGAGTCTTGCCCAGTGGTCTAATTGTGGCCCAATCACAAGCCCCGCCCCCTTTCTGTGCAGTCCAAAAGTGGGCGGGGCTTAACACATACTCTGTAAAAACCTGAGCTGCATACCTGTTGATAAAAACACAAACCTCTCTGGACCCTAAACAAAGTAACAGCAGTCTTACCATTGTTCAGGACAGTCTCTGGTTCAGGTTCTGGTTCAGGCTCAGATGGCGCCTCTACAACGGGTTCAGGGGTCGGCAGGCGGTCTTCAGTAGATCCAGGGATCAGCTCAGGTATGGACTCCACCACAGGTTCAGGTTCAGCCACAGCCTGCTCCACTGCTTCAGGTACCGGTTCAGACTCGACCACAGGTTCTGGATCAGCTTCTGGGACAGGTTCGGGAACTGACACTGGTTCTGGGATAGGTTCAGGAACTGTCACTGGTTCTGGGACAAGTTCAGGCTCCGATGCTGGTTCTGGGACAGGTTCAGGTGCAGATACTGGTTCTGGGACAGGTTCAGGTACAGATACTGGTTCTGGGACAGGTTCAGGAACTGTCACTGGTTCTGGGACAGGTTCAGGTACAGATACTGGTTCTGGGACAGCTTCCAGCACTGATACTGGTTCTGGGACAGGTTCAGCTTCCAATACTGGTTCTGGGACTCCAGCTGGTTCTGGGACAGATTCAGGTACTGATACTGGTTCTGGTACAGGCTCTGGCTCTGGGATAGGTTCTGGTACTGCAGCTACTTCTTGTGCTGCAGCTGGTTCTGGTACAGTCTCTGTTACTGTGACTGGTTCTGGAACAGGTTCTGGTTCTTTTGCTGGTTCAGGGACAGGTTCTGGTACTTTTACTGGTTCTGGGACAGGTTCTGCCTCCTTTACAGGTTCTGGTACTTTTACTGGTTCTGGGACAGGTTCTGCCTCCTTTACAGGTTCTGGTTCTTTTACTGGTTCTGGTGCTCGGACAGCCTGCGGAGACAAAAGGTGAAGTATAATAAATATCAAGATATATGTGTGTGCAGAGTCATATGTAAACAGTCTTTAGGACTGGTGTGTTGTTTCTGAAATGAGTTATTCAAACACACACAGGATGTTTCTTCGCATCGTGTTGTCGTGTTCAAACGTTTGTGCAAACGCAGATTAATTTAATATTTCCTCTTCAGAGTGAGAAACCAGACGGGTTATCAGGATATGACGATATCAGTTTACTGCAGATGGATTGTATTTAGAAACAGTTTGTACCTGACGAGTTTATTTTTACAGTGTAAAACTCAACATGACATCTCTGAGTCACAATTATTAAAAACAAAAACATATTTATGAGGTTGTTATCAAAACGTTCAGCTTTGAACTCTTCTCGTACACAGTGTATTAAATTAAGGTAAAAAAAATCAAGATTCAAGGTACTAAACTGATGGTGGAGCTAATGCTAATGCATGGCTACAATTCAGCAAATAAAAAAGAAGAAGCAGCAAAACATTGCGTTGAGTACCCAGTGTACTACACAGTGTACTACACAGTGTACTACACAGTGTACTACACATAAGTGTACACAGAAGTATCCGAGCTTGGACAGCAGACGTGTCAAACACTCTGTGCTGACTGCTGATTGGTCGGCTGACCTCTGACAGCCTAAGTGACTTCTGTCAGATGCAGCTCCTTGTTGAGGATCAGCGGCCGCCTGCTGCTGACACCAGGACAAAATAAAGCCTCTTCAGTGTCCTGACAGTCCACACACACACACACACACTGTGGACGTATATGTTTCAGTGGGCGACCTCCCTGCTCGTCCGTACAGATGCACCTGTCTGTGACTTTTGTGAAGTGCTGAGTTTGCACAGCAGGTCTGCCGTCAGCCTCTGTGACTCAAATCAAATCTGTATCAGTCCTGTAAACCACCTGAAAACTTGAAACACATTAGTGAGAGCTTCATTTGAAACACATGTTTGTTAGGGTTCCTCACGTCCACAAGCATTAGCTTCTGTTAGCTTCTACGTCCTGTTTATATGGTGTCAGCTTTAATTAGCCTTAACGAGCTCCCTGTGCTGTGTTATTTATGGACGTCTGCTAACTGTGTAGCTCCTTTTAAATTAGCCACATCATCAGAGAGGCTACACACCCTGAACCTGGTTCTGACTGAAGGGACTGTCTTCAGTCTGCAGTGTCCTTCTGGTCCTATCAGTCAACACCAGCCTGGACGCAGACAGACGCCACCGTCCTCTTACTGATGAGTCACTGCAGTGACAACTGGTGGCATCATTGGAGGTCAGACAGAGGAAGGCAGCAGGCCGGCCTGTATGAAAGCGTCTGCTGCCAGCCTGGTTCTTAATCCCACAGCAGCCCTCCCTCACGCCCGCACACTGGAATGGCATCCGTTCAGCCCAAACACTGGTCCACTCCTCTGCCTCCGAATTCCTGAGCCATGAAACACCAAAATAATCTCAACGCCAAAGTGCCGACTCGCTGAAACAAAGCGCTCAGTGCTGCAGTGCTGAATGCGGAGTCATTAAATCATTTTATGAGTCAGCGGGATGATAAACTGAAACCAAGGCCGGTTTGTTCTGCTGTCCTAAATTGGTCAAATATGTTTGTCCTACATGAGGTCATCATGTGCAACGCTTCACTTTCAGGCAACAACGTTTTATTTCTGCTCTAGAGAATGAATCAACACAACAGCATCAGAAATATTATGATTATCAATGATTGGATGAAATGTTAGGAATGATGAACATATAAATACTATGGCAAAATTATCAGATAAAGAGTTCAAAGTTTTAGATTTTAAATCAAGACTCAAGGTACTGAACTGAAGATTCAAGGTACTTCAGTCAAGATTCAAGGTACTGAACTGAAGATTCAAGGTACTGAACTGAAGATTCAAGGTACTGAACTGAAGATTCAAGGTACTTCAGTCAAGATTCAAGGTACTAAACTGAAGATTCAAGGTACTAAACTGAAGATTCAAGGTACTTCAGTCAAGATTCAAGGTACTAAACTGAAGATTCAAGGTACTTCAGTCAAGATTCAAGGTACTAAACTGAAGATTCAAGTTACTAAACTGAAGATTCAAGGTACTGAACTGAAGATTCAAGGTACTAAACTGAAGATTCAAGGTACTGAACTGAAGATTCAAGGTACTAAACTGAAGATTCAAGGTACTTCAGTCAAGATTCAAGGTACTAAACTGAAGATTCAAGGTACTAAACTGAAGATTCAAGTTACTAAACTGAAGATTCAAGGTACTAAACTGAAGATTCAAGGTCCTGAACTGAAGATTCAAGGTACTTCAGTCAAGATTCAAGGTACTAAACTGAAGATTCAAGTTACTAAACTGAAGATTCAAGGTACTAAACTGAAGATTAAAGATAGTAAATCAAGATTAAGAGATATTAAATATAGATTATGATATTCCTCATTAGGGCTGTGATGCCTAATCTAGGTTATAAAATACTGAATCAAAATTATAAAATAAATAAAATCTAGATAAGATGCAGAATTATTGTCAAAATCAAATGATGCAAACCAAACAGAAGCTTCCAGACATTTTGAAAATGAGACCAGACGGAGTCACTGCGGCCTTCATGACCTCTGAGAGCGTTTCCTGTAAATGTATCTGATGTAACGTTACACTGAGCTGCAGTCCTAAAAACCATTTTAGCTGTAACGGAGCGCAGAGGAAGGATCAGATCTCCTGACATGACGAGAATTTAGTGAACAACCTGAGCAAACACCGAAGAGGAAGAGCCGCCACGTGAGATCAGCTGTTTGTGCAGAGCTGACAGAGCACAGAGGCATCATGGGAAGACTAACCATGCTTTAAACCAGTGACCACGTCATCCTGACAACACATCTGTGTCTGCATCTGCCAATCCCAGCGTTAGTCCAACATGGCTGCAGCTTAATTAGCTTGTTTTAATTGGCTTGTTTTAATTGGCTTGTTTTAATTGGCTTGTTTTAATTAGTTTGTTTTCAGGTTATTTGTCTGTTGACATGAAACCAGAACAAAACAAACAGTGTAGCTGTATCTGATGTGGCGTCAGCTTAGAGATAGCTTCTGGTGGTTGCTGTGTTGTGTTGCTGTGTTGCTGTGGTTGCTGTGTTGTGTTGCTGTGTTGCGTTGCTGTGTTGTGTTGCTGTGGTTGCTGTGTTGTTGTGTTGCTGTGTTGCGTTGCTGTGTTGCTGTGGTTGCTGTGTTGTTGTGTTGCTGTGTTGTGTTGCTGTGTTGCTGTGGTTGCTGTGTTGTTGTGTTGCTGTTTTGTGTTGCTGTGGTTGCTGCGTTGTTGTGTTGCTGTGTTGTGTTGCTGTGTTGTTGTGTTGTGTTGTTGTGTTGCTGTGGTTGCTTTGTTGTGTTGCTGTGTTGTTGTGGTTGCTGTGTTGCTGTGGTTGCTGTGTTGTTGTGTTGCTGTGTTGTGTTGCTGTGTTGCAGTGTTGCTGTGTTGTGTTGCTGTGTTGTTGTGGTTGCTGTGTTGCTGTGTTGCGTTGCTGTGTTGTGTTGCTGTGTTGCTGTGTTGCTGTGTTGTGTTGCTGTGGTTGCTGTGTTGTTGTGTTGTTGTGTTGCTGTGTTGCGTTGCTGTGTTGTGTTGCTGTGTTGTGTTGCTGTGTTGTTGTGTTGCTGTGTTGTGTTGCTGTGTTGCTGTGTTGCTGTGTTGTTGTTGCAGAGAGCTTTCATCTCTGCCTGTCTGTCTGAACACTGACTCTTTGTTCTCTCGGCTCTCCGTCTTATCTCCACTTCAGCTCCCTGACGCTGCCTCCATTGATGACAGAAACAACGAGACACGTCCACAGTGTCCACAGTGTCCACAGTGGACACAGTGGACACAGTGGACACAGTGGACACAGTGGACACTGTGGACACTGTGGACACTGTGTCTTGTCTCAGGCTGTAATTACATTAGACTTTGTTAACTCCGTCCTGCTGCACTGACTTTTGTGTTGGACCTGCTCAGTCTTCATAATGCTGTTATAATAATCACCATCATCAGCCTTTAAACTAGGAGCAGAAGGTTTGAAGTCATCAGATCTGGACTGAAAACACAAAGAGTTCTTTTGGACCGGGCCTCAAAAACTAACAATGTACTCAGTGATTCTGGTGAAACTGGATCATATTTTATGGAGGAAATGTTTTCTGGTTTTCCCTCTGATGTCCTCCGGCTGCTCCGCCTCAACTCTCTGTGATTTACAGAGTTTATGATGGACAGTGAAGTAAACTGCTGACAGCTGTAGCTGCTGTTAGATCAGTTCGTCAGCTTGGCGGTGAGCTCAGAGCGACGGGTACCCGTCGCTCTGAGCTCACCGCCAAGCTGACGGACTGAGTGTTTGTACCACAGGCGTTATGGACGACCAGTTAAAGATGGAAATGTTTCATTCAGAGCCGGGCCGGGCCGGGCCGAGCTTCAGAGGAAGAAGGAGAGGCAGGAACTGGGTCGGGCCAAGGGGGAAATACCAGGAGAGCTGTGTCAGACAACAGACGAGGTCCAGTGAGACGACAACTGGAAGCGGTCTGTGAACGCCACGCAGGCCCCGCCCCCTGGATGACTCAGCGTTAGCCCTCACAGAACAGCTGACTCATGGGAAGTATTAAAGATGGAGGACGTGTGGGAGCTGCATTCCTGAAGTCTGACCGGGGAAAGTTTGGACTGATGATAAATATAATATCTACTGATGGACGAACATCTGCAGGAAAATTTAGGTCACTGAAACAAAATCCTGATTTTTATGGGAAATAATCACTTTAAAAAATTGGATATAAAGAATTTTGTGGCAGGTAATAAACATGAACATTTTGGATATTACACTTAGTAATAAATCAGCGATAAAACAAAAATTTATCACAAAAACAATGTGTGACAAATTTTTTGAAGCACAAATCCGAATATTGGAGGCTTTAAAATAATAAAAATTATGACCCACAAATTTTAGAGGAAATTCAAAAATGTGAAAATTTATAAAAAGTGACAAAAGTTTGAAAAAAAAAATTGGAAAAAATTTTGAACAATTATTGAACTGAAATTTTGGAATTTATTATTAAAAATAACTAATATATTAAATTATTAAATTACTGAATGATGAATTGAGTGTCAATAAAAATATTCAGGACTTTAAACAAACAACAAAATTTTGACACTTTTAAACAAAAAAAAAATGGAAATTATGACATAAATCAAAAGTTTGGATCATAGCAAAAAACATTTTGGAGGGACAAACTCTGGGATCACTATAAAAAACACATTAAATATAATATACTGGAGCTCTCTGTGGAGACAACTGGATCATTTTGGGATGAAATGTTTCATTTTGTTTGACAATAATTGCAAATTTGGACGTACTAAAACATTTTTTTGAAATTACATCAATATTAAAATACTGACAGAAAATGTTGGTGCTATAAAAATATCATATAAATATAATTTATAATTTATTTTATGCTTTTAGCCTTCATACTTTGACAGACTGTGAATCATGTTAATCATTATTTCTGTGTATATCTACATGTCGCTCACTGTGCTGGCCGACATGACGTAGAAACTCAAACCAAACAGCCTCCACCTCTGTACAGACGGAGAACAGCTGCTCTGACTCCTTCAAACCTCTGAGCATGTGCACGCTCACACGTCCATATATGGAGCTGCATCACCACGAGCAGCACGGTGGAGGTTTTCAAAGAATGAGGACGGAGGAGGAGGAAGATCATGAAACCGACTGAAAGACTCAGAAACAACTCAACGGTCTCAAAGACAAACAACCTTATGTTGTTTTTCCTTTTTAGGCTGCAGGGTGGAGGGTGGAGGGTGGAGGTGGAGGGTGGAGGGTGGAGGTGGAGGGTGGAGGTGGAGGGTGGAGGGTGGAGGGTGGAGGTGGAGGGTGGAGGTGGAGGGTGGAGGTGGACCTGTAACCTTAGAACATGGAACAGGACAGCACAACATGCTAAGAACATAAATGTCAGGGAGCCGGATCGGGCTCGGGGTCAGATGGCAGCGTCTGCAGGGCTGTAAATCTGTTCACAGAACGGCTCAGAATGAAGCATGGAAACACTGCAGAACCTGCAGAACCTGCAGAACCGGACCGGACCAGAACCAGAACCAGAACCAGGACTAACACAACAAACAGACTGTAAATAAACTACAGTGTGTGTGTGTGTGTGTGTGTGTGTGTGTTCAGTCATTGACTGGAGCAGTGATACTAATGTTACGAGTAACTGTTGTGACTCCCACACAGCAAAGACAAAAGACCAGAACAACAGACCGGTCTGTGTCTGTCTCTGTGTCTGTGTCTGTCTCTGCAGTCACAGTCACAGACACAGTCACAGACACAGAGACAGACACAGACACAGTCACAGAGACAGTCACAGACACAGAGACAGACACAGAGACACAGACAGTCACAGAGACAGTCACAGACACAGAGACATACACAGACACAGACACAGTCACAGACACAGAGACATACACAGACACAGACACAGTCACAGACACAGAGACAGTCACAGACACAGAGACAGACACAGTCACAGAGACAGACACAGAGACACAGTCACAGACACAGAGACAGAGACACAGACACAGACACAGACACAGAGACAGACACAGTCACAGACACAGAGACAGAGACAGAGACAGACACAGTCACAGACACAGACACAGTCACAGACACAGAGACAGAGACAGACACAGTCACAGTCACAGACACAGACACAGTCACAGTCACAGACACAGACACAGAGACAGTCACAGACACAGAGACAGAGACAGAGACAGTCACAGTCACAGTCACAGTCACAGAGACAGACACAGACACAGACACAGACACAGTCACAGACACAGTCACAGTCACAGAGACAGAGACAGACACAGTCACAGACACAGAGACAGACACAGTCACAGACACAGAGACAGAGACAGACACAGTCACAGACACAGACACAGACACAGACACAGACACAGTCACAGACACAGTCACAGTCACAGACACAGAGACAGACACAGTCACAGTCACAGACACAGACACAGTCACAGACACAGACACAGAGACAGACACAGTCACAGACACAGACACAGTCACAGACACAGTCACAGTCACAGAGACAGACACAGACACAGTCACAGACACAGAGACAGACACAGTCACAGACAGAGACACAGTCACAGACACAGAGACAGAGACAGAGACAGAGACAGTCACAGTCACAGTCACAGACACAGTCACAGACACAGACACAGAGACAGACACAGTCACAGACACAGAGACAGACACAGAGACAGACACAGTCACAGTCACAGTCACAGACACAGTCACAGACACAGACACAGAGACAGACACAGTCACAGACACAGAGACAGACACAGTCACAGTCACAGTCACAGACACAGTCACAGACACAGACACAGAGACAGACACAGTCACAGACACAGAGATAGACACAGAGACAGACACAGACACAGAGAAAGTCACAGTCACAGACACAGTCACAGTCACAGACACAGAGACAGGCACAGACACAGACACAGTCACAGACACAGAGACAGACACAGACACAGACACAGACACAGACACAGTCACAGACACAGTCACAGACACAGAGACAGTCACAGAGACAGAGACAGACACAGTCACAGACACAGAGACAGTCACAGAGACAGTCACAGAGACAGAGACAGAAACAGACACAGTCACAGAGACAGACACAGAGACAGTCACAGAGACAGTCACAGAGACAGACACAGTCACAGAGACAGAGACAGAGACAGACACAGTCACAGTCACAGACACAGACACAGTCACAGACACAGACACAGAGACAGACACAGTCACAGACACAGAGACAGACACAGAGACAGACACAGACACAGAGAAAGTCACAGTCACAGACACAGTCACAGTCACAGAGACAGTCACAGAGACAGAGACAGAGACAGACACAGTCACAGACACAGAGACAGTCACAGAGACAGTCACAGAGACAGACACAGTCACAGTCACAGTCACAGACACAGAGACAGACACAGACACAGACACAGACACAGTCACAGACACAGTCACAGACACAGAGACAGTCACAGAGACAGAGACAGAGACAGACACAGTCACAGACACAGTCACAGAGACAGTCACAGAGACAGAGACAGAAACAGACACAGTCACAGACACAGAGACAGTCACAGAGACAGTCACAGAGACAGACACAGTCACAGAGACAGACACAGAGACAGTCACAGAGACAGTCACAGAGACAGACACAGTCACAGAGACAGAGACAGTCAGAGACACAGAGACAGTCCCTCTTTATGTGAACACTTACAAGATAAATGTACCATGATGCTTTGCTGCAGCTGATGCTGTTATCGTGGCTGCTCGCTGATAGAAACAGAGAAGCAGTTTATATTTGGCTGCGAGGGCCGCGTGCCAACACGATGGAGTTTCTGAAGGATTTGCTGCCACGTTCCATTCTGCTGTCAACAAGAAGCCGGTGTACGGAAACTGTATTTAAACTGTTCATTTATGACGCGAGGGGTCAAAACAAGAACAAGAAACGAAGAAGACGACGAGCTGGTGTCGTGCTAGAACAGGAGCTGGGAGACAGCTGTAGCTGCTGTTAGATCAGTCCGTCAGCTTGGTGGTGAGCTCAGAGCGACGGGTCACTCTGAGCTCACCACCAAGCTGACGAACTGAGTGTTTGTACCACAGGTGTTATGGACGACCAGGAAGAAGAAGAGGAGGTAACCAGGCTCAGCAGCCTCTATGGACATGATGGCAGAGGAGAAGAGAGTGAAGAGGACGCTGACGGAGGAAGCTAAGAAGAGAAAAGGAGAGAGTGAGCGAGCAAGAAGCCGCCGGACAAGAGTAAATGTGGGACTGACTTTTAGTGGTTGGTGAGAGCTTGGTGAAATAAAAGGCTGAAAGACAGACGCCGAGCTGGGCTGACTGCTGCTGGACTAGTCACTGACATCAGCTGCTGCTGGTGAAACAAAAGGCTGAAAGACGCTAAATTAGAGCTACAAGTTCTTCCTCCGTCTGGACACAAAGTTGGCTGAGCAACAATCTGTCCATCAGTGGAACATTCAGTTTTGCAGCCTCTGATTCACCTGTGAAGATGAAGATGAAGATGAAGATGATTGGATAACGTGTCGCCGTGCAGACTGTGTGTGAACATCGTGTCCTGGACGCTGCAACGTGACTGCACGGTGCTGAGAGCGCGGAGGACGTGGAGCTGAGCGCTGAG
>JAFMOB010000511.1:207492-212492 GCA_018985215.1 Larimichthys polyactis
TTAAACTGGAACGCGTTTGAAGTCGCCCCGAAGTCAGCCAGCCTGAAACCTTCAGGAAACCTTCAGGAAACCTTCAGGAAGCCTTCAGGAAGCCTCGGTGGCTGGTGTTGGAGCGGATCAGGTTCCGCCTCCGAGGGGATCGAAGGTAACGCGGGGTCCACTATACCAGCCCCATGACATCACCGCCCTCTATTCTTCCTCTCTGCATTCAGCGCTCGCTGCTGCTCGCACATGGCTGGCAACCGCCACAGCGCCGAGGATTCTGGGAGAAAAACAACTGAGGAGCGCACAGCTGACGGCACCTTCAAGGTCCAGCCCGCCTGACGGTGCCTGAAGGTGCCTGACGGTGCTGCAGACCGGCACACACTCCGTGCACAGAGTTCCTCTGAGTGAACACAAACACCGTTTTTAGCGTCTCACCAAGTTCTGACCCAAATTAGAGCTCTGTGAATTCCACGCGTGCTCGGCGGTGGGGAGCGTTCTTCATACACAGACCGAGACGGTCCAAACGTATAAATCAGAACCGAGACAGAAAGTTCTGTCCAAAAAACATGAACTTCTTTACCCGGACACCAGAGAGGATTCTGGGTAATCTGTCCAACAAGATCAGCTGAAGGAAAATTTATAAAACTATCGTCCAGGTTTTTAGACAGTCTGCGGGACGTCACGGAGACTACGTCCGGTTTTAGACAGTCTGCGGGGACGTCTCGGAGACTACGTCCAGGTTTTAGACAGTCTGCGGGGACGTCACAGAGACTACGTCCAGGTTTTAGACAGTCTGGGGACGTCACAGAGACTACGTCCAGGTTTTAGACAGTCTGCGGGGACGTCACGGAGACTACGTCCAGGTTTTAGACAGTCTGCGGTCACAGAGACTACGTCCAGGTTTTAGACAGTCTGCGGGACGTCACGGAGACTACGTCCAGGTTTTAGACAGTCTGTGGGGACGTCACAGAGACTACGTCCAGGTTTTAGACAGTCGGGGACGTCACAGAGACTACGTCCAGGTTTTAGACAGTCTGCGGGACGTCACAGAGACTACGTCCAGGTTTTAGACAGTCTGCGGGGACGTCACGGAGACTACGTCCAGGTTTTAGACAGTCTGTGGGGACGTCACGGAGACTACGTCCAGGTTTTAGACAGTCTGCGGGGACGTCACGGAGACTACGTCCAGGTTTTAGACAGTCTGCGGGGACGTCTCAGAGACTACGTCCAGGTTTTAGACAGTCTGCGGGGACGTCACGAGACTACGTCCAGGTTTTAGACAGTCTGCGGGGACGTCACAGAGACTACGTCCAGGTTTTAGACAGTCTGGGGACGTCAGGAGACTACGTCCAGGTTTTAGACAGTCTGCGGGGACGTCACGAGACTATGTCCAGGTTTTAGACAGTCTGCGGGGACGTCACAGAGACTACGTCCAGGTTTTAGACAGTCTGCGGGGACGTCACAGAGACTACGTCCAGGTTTTAGACAGTCTGCGGGGACGTCACAGAGACTACGTCCAGGTTTTAGACAGTCTGCGGGGACGTCACGGAGACTACGTCCAGGTTTTAGACAGTCTGTGGGGACGTCACGGAGACTACGTCCAGGTTTTAGACAGTCTGCGGGGACGTCACGGAGACTACGTCCAGGTTTTAGACAGTCTGCGGGGACGTCACGAGACTATGTCCAGGTTTTAGACAGTCTGCGGGGACGTCACGGAGACTACGTCCAGGTTTTAGACAGTCTGCGGGACGTCAGAGACTACGTCCAGGTTTTAGACAGTCTGCGGGGACTTCACGAGACTACGTCCAGGTTTTAGACAGTCTGCGGGGACGTCACAGAGACTACGTCCAGGTTTTAGACAGTCTGCGGGGACGTCAGAGACTACGTCCAGGTTTTAGACAGTCTGCGGGGACGTCACAGAGACTACGTCCAGGTTTTAGACAGTCTGCGGGGACGTCACGAGACTACGTCCAGGTTTTAGACAGTCTGCGGGGACGTCACGGAGACTACGTCCAGGTTTTAGACAGTCTGCGGGGACGTCACGGAGACTACGTCCAGGTTTTAGACAGTCTGCGGGGACGTCACAGAGACAAAGATGCATTCACTGGCCTCTGAAATGAAGCGTTCAGTTGTCATGTGACATTCGAGCTGATAAAAGTCAAAGAGCTCAGCGCTGAACCTCCGTTACATAACACACACACAGAGAATAAAGAAAACACCAGCAGCCATTACTCTGCTGCACACACACACACACACACCCACACACACACACACACACACACACACACACACACACACACACACACACACACACACACACACACACACTCAGTAAGCCGCCTCGGTCTGGATTCATTGTGTTCCAGTTTGTTTCAGTTCAAAGCCTCCATAAAGTGAAGAGAGTCGCTCTCAGCACGTCCCCACAGGCTCAGTCTGCAAGACTTCATCAAGACTAAAACCAGTTTTAGAAAACTTCTTTCAACTTATGCAAATAAAAGGACGAAGAGACCAGAGACGAGGACTCAGACTGGATTAAAGACTGGAGCGTCTTTAAAACTGGGACTATGTTTTAGTTTTAGTTTAACTTCTATAGAAACCGTCCGTCAACAGAGAACATCCAACTCTGATGCAGGACTAGTTTTAGTTTGTGAGTTTACCTTTAAGTGATTCTGAGATATTAATAAATATAGGACCAGAACTAAATCAAATCAAATCAGAGTCCGGCCTGGTCGGTCTGGCCTGGTTCGGCCCGGTCAGCCTCCACACTGGAGCTTTGTTTCCCTCTCAGGATGAGCCCGGCCTAACTTTAAAGCTGCAGGCCGTGTGTTCGTTTAGAGACTAATTAAAGATTTAACAGACCAACAGGAGAGTCGACAGACAAACGACATCAGACAGAATCGGACTGTCAGGATTTAACACCTCCCTCCAATGTCTGTGGAGACTCGTCCTCGTTATCCCGTCGGCTCGCCGTGAGAAGAGCCGGCCCGGCTGAACAAACAGTTCTTCTGTGTTTGCTCGACCTTTCCACGCCACGTGACGGACACGACCTGCGATGTGTTCGGTCAGCAGGAAGTGAGTTCTAAAGGGCCAAAGATCCTCAGAGCTCCAAATACAGAAATGTAAGACGAGGAACGAGTCAGTCTGTCAGGATCAGTTTCTGTCTCAGTATTTATGAGTCTTTAGTGTCTCCAAGACAACAAGTCATCCTTAACTCTGAGACCTGCCTAAAAACACAAAGATTTCATTCACAAACTGGAAGACTGGTCTTAGTCTGAGGAAAGACTGGTCTTAGTCTGAGGAAAGACTGGTCTTAGTCTGAGGAGGACTGGTCTTAGTCTGAGGAAAGACTGGTCTTAGTCTGAGGGAGGACTGGTCTTAGTCTGAGGAAAGACTGGTCTTAGTCAAAGGAAAGACTGGTCTTAGTCTGTCTTAGTCTGAGGGAAAGACTGGTCTTAGCTGAGGAGATGTCTTAGTATAGGAAAGACTGGTCTTAGTCTGAGGAAAGACTGGTCTTAGTCTGTCTTAGTCTGAGGAAAGACTGGTCTTAGTCTGTCTTAGTCTGAGGAAAGACTGGTCTTAGTCTGTCTTAGTCTGAGGAAAGACTGGTCTTAGTCTGAGGAAAGACTGGTCTTAGTCTGAGGAAAGACTGGTCTTAGTCAAAGGAAAGACTGGTCTTAGTCAAAGGAAAGACTGGTCTTAGTCTGAGGAAAGACTGGTCTTAGTCAAAGGAAAGACTGGTCTTAGTCAAAGGAAAGACTGGTCTTAGTCTGAGGTAGGACTGGTCTTAGTCTGAGGAAAGACTGGTCTTAGTCTGAGGAGGACTGGTCTTAGTCTGAGGAAAGACTGGTCTTAGTCTGAGGTAGGACTGGTCTTAGTCTGAGGAAAGACTGGTCTTAGTCTGAGGAAAGACTGGTCTTAGTCTGAGGAGGACTGGTTTTAGTCTGAGGAAAGACTGGTCTTAGTCTGAGGAAAGACTGGTCTTAGTCTGAGGAAAGACTGGTCTTAGTCTGAGGAGGACTGGTTTTAGTCTGAGGAAAGACTGGTCTTAGTCTGAGGAAAGACTGATCTTAGTCTGAGGAAAGACTGGTCTTAGTCTGAGGAAAGACTGATCTTAGTCTGAGGAAAGACTGGTCTTAGTCTGAGGAAAGACTGGTCTTAGTCTGAGGAAAGACTGGTCTTAGTCTGAGGAGGACTGGTTTTAGTCTGAGGAAAGACTGGTCTTAGTCTGAGGAGGACTGGTCTTAGTCTGAGGAGGACTGGCCTTAGTCTGAGGGAGGACTGGTCTTAGTCTGAGGAAAGACTGGTCTTAGTCTGAGGGAAGACTGGTCTTAGTCTGAGGGAAGACTGGTCTTAGTCTGAGGGAAGACTGGTCTTAGTCTGAGGTAGGACTGGTCTTAGTCTGAGGAAAGACTGGTCTTAGTCTGAGGGAAGACTGGTCTTAGTCTGAGGAAAGACTGGTCTTAGTCTGAGGGAAGACTGGTCTTAGTCTGAGGAAAGACTGGTCTTAGTCTGAGGTAGGACTGGTCTTAGTCTGAGGAAAGACTGGTCTTAGTCTGAGGAGGACTGGTTTTAGTCTGAGGAAAGACTGGTCTTAGTCTGAGGAAAGACTGGTCTTAGTCTGAGGAAAGACTGGTCTTAGTCTGAGGAGGACTGGTTTTAGTCTGAGGAAATACTGGTCTTAGTCTGAGGAAAGACTGGTCTTAGTCTGAGGAAAGACTGGTCTTAGTCTGAGGAAAGACTGGTCTTAGTCTGAGGAGGACTGGTTTTAGTCTGAGGAAAGACTGGTCTTAGTCTGAGGAAAGACTGGTCTTAGTCTGAGGAAAGACTGGTCTTAGTCTGAGGAGGACTGGTCTTAGTCTGAGGAAAGACTGGTCTTAGTCTGAGGAAAGACTGGTCTTAGTCTGAGGAAAGACTGGTCTTAGTCTGAGCAGGACTGGTCTTAGTCTGAGGAAAGACTGGTCTTAGTCTGAGGAGGACTGGTCTTAGTCTGAGGAAAGACTGGTCTTAGTCTGAGG
>JAFMOB010000511.1:217492-233620 GCA_018985215.1 Larimichthys polyactis
TTCAGATGTTCTGGTTTCAGATGTTCTGTTCTGGTTTCAGATGTTCTGGTTTCAGATGTCTGGTTCAGATGTTGGTTTCAGATGTTCTGGTTCAGAGGTTTTGGTTTCAGGATGTTCTGGTTTCAGATGTTCTGTTCGGTCACTGGAGGGTAGACGCTGATGCTAGCTCCTCCTCTGGTACAACCTGATGACCTTGTGGCGGTGCATCGCCTCCCACAGCCGCGCTCTCCATCCTCAGGTCGTGGTGGCGAAGAAACCTCAGAGGTTTCTTCTTCGAGTCGTAGTAGTGATCGGAGACGCTGCGTAGTTTCTGGTGATGAAAGCCGTAGGCGGAAACCTGCAGGACAGACGGACGTTCATGCATGTGAATACTGGTCTTTGACTTCACAGTGTGGTGTCTGTTCTGGGCGTGTGCTCACCTGGTCACAGGTGTGTAAGGCCGTCAGCAGCATCAGCGCTCCGGTGCTCGGCATGTACAGGTGACGAGTCCTGACGTCGTTCATCCGCCGAGACGACAGGAAACTGAGAAAAGACAAAAACACAGAGATCATCCAGTGCTCTGACGCCTCATCAGTTACAACTCTGTGACCAATCAAATCACAGGGATCGCTCACCTGCGCGTCACGTAGGAAACAAAACCCGGGTGGAGAATCTTGAAGTTTTCAGGTTCAGGTTTTGGACCAAAATACTCTGAGGGCCTGACAGACACAAAAACAAAGAGCTCTGTACATTTACTCAAGTACTTGACTTCAGTACCAGTTTAAGGAACTTTGCTTGAGTCTTTCTACCTGTACTCAGAGTAAATCTTTATTTATCTGACAGCTTTAGTTTCTTTAGAAACAAAAACATATGAAGAGTTTATAAAATCAGTTCATACAAGAACAGCCCAAATCATCTGTGAAGACTCTCAGTGACCCAGGTAACTGGACTTCACCTCTGACTGGTGGAGAGTCCCAGGTGTTTACACCTGTGGGTCGTTGAGGTCACCTGTGGGTCGTTGAGGTCACCTGTGGGTCGTCGAGGTCACCTGTGGGTCGTTAAGGTCACCTGTGGGTCGTTAAAGTCACCTGTGGGTCTTTAAGGTCACCTGTGGGTCGTTAAGGTCACCTGTGGGTCGTTGGTCACCTGTGGGTCTTTAAGGTCACCTGTGGGTCGTTGGTCACCTGTGGGTCTTTAAGGTCACCTGTGGGTCGTTGGTCACCTGTGGGTCTTTAAGGTCACCTGTGGGTCTTTAAGGTCACCTGTGGGTCGTTGGTCACCTGTGGGTCTTTAAGGTCACCTGTGGGTCGTTGAGGTCACCTGTGGGTCGTTGAGGTCTCACTCCTGAAACGTCTTCAAGAGACTCATCAAGTCCAGTTACTATGGTAACCTTTAATCAATGAATCAATGTTTGCATTGACAGAAAATGAAGGATGAACTCTTGTTGATGGTTGAAGTCATTTGTCATTTGTCAGATTAGTTTCTGTGACGTTGAGGTTTGGACTGAACAAACTTTGTGGAGGTGTCACCGTGGACTTCTGGGTGTTATGCTGCCATCTACAGGCCAAGATGCAGCATTACAGGACAGAGTGGTTCGTTTATCCATTTTCTGTTGATCCCACTTCATAGAAATCAACAGTCACATTTAAAAACTGCAGATCAAGAGTTTCATGAGACAAACTCACCTGTCGCCTTTGTCTTCACCTGAACCGACAGTCCGACCCTGAACAGCAGCCGCCAGCATCACATAATCTCTGATATCTGATGGGATGAAGACGTATTTTAGATCCTGCAGAAGAAGAGGAAGACGAAGACTTTGCCTTTATTTCAAAATAAGAGCACAGTCCTGTTGAAGATAACGGTATCTTGGATCGACAAATCACGCAGCGGAGAATAAACTGGATTATTTCAGTTTCAACAAAAGTCTGGATTAGTTATTAGCTCACCGGACTCTGGGGGATTTTGGTGAACCCGTCTTTGCGGTAAAACCTGAGGGCGTGCTTCATGGTGTTGGTTGTGAATCCATAGAAGGAAATCTTCGTCCCTACGTCTTTTTCAAAACCTCTGATCAATGCTCCGTTCACCCTGAAGACCAAAGAACCGTGTTTTTACTGACATAAGATCAGTTTAGTGACTTCCAGCTGATCACAGACATCAAGGTACAAACAACTGTCCAGGTGTCTTCAGACTCACCTGAAGACAAAGTCATGGCTGTCGATGTTCTTCCCCTGTCCGGACCCTCGGAGGATGCCTCCGTTTCCAACCACGGCACAGCGCACACACCTGTCAGGTGAGCCGCGACTAAAGAGGCGAGAGCTGTTCAGGAGGGCGAGTGTCGATCTCACAACTGGAGGAAGAGAAGATCGTCAGTTCACTGCTCTTCAGAGTTCATGTCTGTTTGTAGGACAAACATCTGGATCCCGAACTTCACACGAGGACCAACGAGTTTCACTGATTTGATTTGAAGTTTGGATTAAACGTTTGGACAAACCTTCTCATGTAATGTAACCAACAAACACATGAATGGACTTTAGACCGACCAGAAACCTGGACTCTAGTCTGATGAGCCTCCTCCTCCATGATGCATGAGTTGTGTCTGGGGTCAGGTTTAGCAGGGCAGTCCAGACATCCCTATAATCAGCAACATAATCAGATCCTCTTGGAGGTTCCTGATGATGAGATATATATAGACCGTCCATCAAGTTCTGGGTCTGTCCTGGGTCTCCTACGACTTGGATTTATCAAGAACACCTCCAGAAGATGGTCTCCAAGAGGATACTGAACCACCTCAGCTGGTTCCCTTTCTCTGAGGCTGAGCTCGGCCTCATTTCAGCCGCTTCTATCCACAATCTCATTCTTTTGGTCGCTACCCAAAGCTCATGATCATAAATGAGGGTTGGAAAATCCAGAGCTTCGCCCTCCAACTGGACCACAACAGTCAGGTACAGCGTCCACATTACTGCTGACACTGCACCAACCCACCAACCATCTCACTCATGAAAAAGACCCTGAGATACCTGAAGTCCTTCACCTGAGGCAGCAGCTCACTCCACCCTCCCAAAGAAAACCACTGAATAAGAAGGTGTGTCCAAACGTTTGACCGGTCTACAGTTCATCATCTCAAACTTGTGCTGATGCCGCACTGTGAAAATACTGAAAGGTCTCCTCAGTTTACCGTCAGCAGGAATTCCCTCCCAGCCGTACGGAGGCGCTCGGTTCTTCAGATGTTCCCAGGCCGGTTGGTTGAAACTTTCCGCCCGCTGCAGAACCGACACCGAGAACCTGAACTTCTCTCTGAGGAGACGATCGTTCCTCACGACGTTCCTCAGAGAACACGGCGCTTCAGTCTGCAGAACAAACACAGATTTGGAAACAGAGAACTGAACATTTGTACACAGTGAATAACGAGTCAGTGCTAAAGTGTTGCTGGTTGCAGTTGTGTGTGGTTTGTCCAACTGGTGTTGCCGTACCTCAACAAAAGTCAATGTTTGTTTCAAATGTTTTAAAAAATCGAAAACTAGAAAAATAAAAATATGAGTGACGTAGGCTATGACCATGTTACATTCTGTCATATCATATATTATTATTCATGTCTGCAGGTCTTTTACTGTGTACACCACGTCATTATAAATAAAGTTGTGTCAGGTTTAATCATGAAGTTTAAAGAAGAGAAGAAGAACTCACCGCCTCTTCGTCTTCGGTCTCTGAAAAGATTCTCCAGTCGACATCATCGCCACCTGCTGTCAGCTGACTGACATCACAACACAAAACATGTTTTCAAGCATGTATTCAAAAAATTCAAGGACATTCCAAACCTTGAAAACAAAAAAACTAAATTTCACGACTTCAAGGAGACTTGAATTTTTTCTTCCTTCAGATGAATAAAGTCTTTAAAAAGCTTCTTTTCTCTTATAGAGCATGAACAACAACAACATGACAACCTGAACACACACTCCTAACACGTAACACACCTGTGCTGACAGTGTGAAGCAGGTGCACACTCACCTGTCGGCGCTCAGCTCGCTGTGATTTCTGTATAAGATGGTAAGAATGAAGAAACATGAAGTCACAAACAGGATGAACGCATTCTTCAGAGAGGGCGTCCTCATTGTTCCTGACAGCAGCTCTTTAAATCACTCAGGGACTTCTTCTTCTTCTTCTTCTTTCTCCGTCTCTTCTTTCATTGTTTTCCCTTCAGGTGTGTTCAGGTGAAACGGGACGTGGACAAAGGTCAGACGTACCCACAGTCTGTGGCTCAGACTACAGGAAGAGGAAAACCGGTTTTCAGGCAAGAACAAAAACGAGTTTGTCCGCTTGTTTCTCAGCACACCTGTTCGAGGGGCGGACCTGATGACCTCACCTTGTTTTGTGTTTCAACACCGACTCTACAGAGCTGCTCTGCCTCCACTCTCTGTGATTTACAGAGTTTATGATGGACAGTGAAGTAAACTGCTGACAGCTGTAGCTGCTGTTAGCTCAGTTCGTCAGCTTGGCAGTGAGCTCAGCTCACCACCAAGCTGACGAACTGAGTGTTTGTACCAACAGGTGTTATGGACGACCAGGAAGAAGAAGAGGAGGTAACCAGGCTCAGCAGCTTCTACGGACATAATGGCAGAGGAGAAGAGAGTGAAGAGGACGCTGAAGATAAGAAGAGAATCAATCGTCACAATCAGATGTTTCATATTTATGTTTTATTGTCACGAAAAAGTCGTTACAGCTGATGGATCGACTATTTAAAAACACGCAATTCATTAAACATAGAAAACACTACATTACCCAGAATGCAGCACTCATTAGTCTCATATACTACGGTGGCACGTGAGAGCCAAAAGTAGACAGAGTTTAAATGTTGTGAGAATAAAGTCGTTACGAAGGAATCTTGAAATTAGATTATAGATTATTTTTATAAAATAAAACACTAAAAACTGAAGTTAAATTAAAATGAATTATTAAACATGAGCTGAGCCGACAGGTGCTGCAGACCTGTTCACATCAATTAATTAATTAAAAACATTTTAATCTCAACACTGATCAGAAACTTAGAACTGACATTTTCCTGAGAGCGACTCGTTAAGAGTCTGAACACACGAAGAAGAAAAATTAAACTTTAAATCTTTTACATTTTTTTTTTTTTTACATTCAAGTTATTGTGAGTCAGTGTTGCCGTGGTAACGCAGCAGGAAGTGATGATGTCAGAGCGAGTACAGCTTCAGCTGCTCCTCCATCTCTCCCTCCGTCACCTCCCCGAGCGCCTCCTGGTTCTCCCTCAGCAGCAGGAAGATGGCTGCGAGCTGCTCCTGTTGCACCCTGGGAAAAACCCATCACAACACACACACACACACACACGCACACACACACACACACACACACACACACACACACACACACATATGACTCCTGTGCTGCTGTGATAGCTTCATGTACACTCACATATATCAACAACATTTAGAAGATTTAAATATTTATTTATCACGTTATCACTTCTTTGTATAAATGTGACGTCACAGAATATTGATCATTAATCAAATATCAATAACTCAGAATGTCTCCACGTGTAATGACTGGATTCATCCTGCAGGGGGCGCTCATGTACAACATGAAGACTTCTTGGATCATGAAAAAGCTGTCACGGAGACTACGTCCAGGTTTTAGACAGTCTGCGGGGACGTCACAGAGACTACGTCCAGGTTTTAGACAGTCTGTGGGGACGTCACAGAGACTACGTCCAGGTTTTAGACAGTCTGTGGGGACGTCACAGAGACTACGTCCAGGTTTTAGACAGTCTGCGGGGACGTCACGGAGACTACGTCCAGGTTTTAGACAGTCTGCGGAGACGTCTCGAACAGTCTTTAGTCTTGGATACTGTTTTTTAACGTGAATCATTTGAAATATATCAGGAGAGAGTTTGACACAAACACAAACAAACGTGGTCGTCACGGTTTCACACTTTTATTTCATTTTTAACATTTAAACCAAACAAGAAGTGAAAACCTCGAACACGTGACGGACACGTTAACTTCTGCGGTTTCATTAAGTCGACTTGTATCTTAAAGTTAGGTTACGGTTTAAACTCAGACTAGACTAAACTCAGGCTAAAAACTTAAATCACAGTTTAATAGTTTTAAGAAAATAAATCACACCATCGTCTCGTCATCTCGTGTTCGGGAACTAAAAGCAGACCTGAAGGCACTTTTGGTGAAAAGACGTTTGTATTCACAAGCAGCTAAAAACTGAAAGAGGTGAAATCAAAGAAAGAGTTGAACTTCAGACAAACTGCATAGATCGATTCTTTCATCATCGTTTATCGTCTTCACGCGTCACCTGGAAGAAAATAAAGACGTCTCTCGTGGATCATTCAGGAACTCTGAAACAAGGAGACAAAGACAGATTCAGGTTTTTGAATCATGAATCTAAAATGTGGATTAAATGTCGTTTAAATTTGATTGTTTCAAGTTTTTTAATTATTCAACAGATCCAGAACCAACATTAACGATAACTGTGATATTTAAATGTTTTCTGCTCTACATGTGTGGTTCCCACTCAAAAAAAGAAAACACAATGAAAGATTAATTTGACTTAAAGCATTTTCTGTCACATTTTCTATAAATATTGATAATATCGTGAATGAGAATCTTTTATTCCAACAAATTATAAAACACAGCAGACGTTCAGAGTCTGACTTTGTGTCCGTAAACACGAAGTGATTTGTGGCTTAATCGATGTATTTTATTCATATTTGGATCGTTGATTCAACGACGCAGATATAAAATGACGAGAAGTTAATAATTCAAAGCTGACGTGTTACGATAACGTAACTTTTAAGTCGTCTGAACCACAAAACTGTTCAGCACACTTCAGTTGATACAATACAAAATATGTCAGTATTTGTTCCGTTTCGACATTTTGCAGATTTGTGGATTAAAAACATTAAAAATTATTAATAAAAGCAAAGAATTAAATAATTATTTTTGTAACTTAAAGAAGAGACACTGCAGATATCGCCATGAAACTTCTCCTGTTGGTTACTGATAATTAGGATAATCATTTTTTATGAAGTTTAATATTTAAATATGCAAATGAGGCATTATCTAATGTAATTTAGGTGAAAATATAAAATAAAGTTTCTGTGTAACAATGTTGAAACTCTGCAAATCAAAAATATGAGAGCTTGAATCCAAATCCTGAAAGTGACAGAAAATTAAAGTGTGAACCTCGTTAGTGTGAACATCGTTAGTGTGAACATCGTTAGAGTGAACATCGTTAGAGTGAACATCGTTAGTGTGAACATCGTTACCGTGAACATCGTTAGTGTGAACATCGTTAGTGTGAACATCGTTACCGTGAACATCGTTAGTGTGAACATCGTTACCGTGAACATCGTTACCGTGAACATCGTTAGTGGCAGCACTCACCGTTAGCTTTGGTGTTAGCAGGTAGCATGCAGGGTTAGCAGGTGAGCAGCACAGCTGGACAGAAGCTGGAATAAATAAATGAAGTAAAAGAAGCGAGCGCCCGGTGAACCAGAACCAGAACCAGAACCAAAGCAGAAGCAGAGGAACCCCTGCAGAGCGCTGCACACACAGATCGGGTGGCGGGTCCGTGCAAAGAAACAACGAGTCCTTTAAAAACTGGATTTTATGAACAAACCTAGATCAAAGTTTTCTTCTTTGTATAAATGTGACGTCACAGAATATTGATCATCATTCATCATCAATAACTCAAAATGTTCCCAGGTGTAACGGCTGGATCTGTCCTGCAGAGGGCGCTCATGTGCAACAGGAACAGTTAAAATGATGTTTATTGTTTTTGAGTGTCACGAGTTTAAACTTTTATGAATCATCTTGTGACTTTTATTTTGAAAAGCGCTGTAAAAAATCTAATTACTCTCATTAAACGTGTTGTTTTTCTGCAACCTTGACGAGGAAAAACAGTTCAGAGTTTCTAAATGAACTCTAATTAAATGAACGTGGAGTTCTCTGACTCTGATAGACTCAGTGGCTCGAGGCTGATTGAAGTTAAATCAGAGTCTCCACCTGTCACATTAAACTGAAGTATTCAGGGCGTTTACTCAGGTACTAACACCACAAATGACTCTTTGTACTTCATTGCTTTTATTTAAAAACTTTAGTTACTTTACAAATGAAGATTAATGATATTGTTGTAGATGAAATTACCAGCTGTGTATGAAGTCACTGAAAGCAGCTTCATCTTCCACTAGGGTTGCAAAGGGGTGGAAACTTTCTGGAAACTTTCCATGGGTAGTTAAGCTGGGGAATTTTGGGAATATTTCAAATTGGAAACTCCATGGGAATTATGGAAATTTAGTTAAGATTATGCTAAAATATATTACCTGTTAAGGACCGACATTGAGTTCTGTAAATTGACAGTTTACTGACGTTTATTCCCATAAATTCCCAGAATTTTGCAACTCTACCTTCGACATTAAAGTGTTTTATGATCTGTGAGTCTGGTTGGTGGTAGCGTTCATTTGTTTTGGTTCTATAGTGTGACATCTACTTTAAAGTGATCAACCTCCGAGTCTGTGACCTGAAACACAAACTGCAGTTCCTCTAACGTCCACTTGAGGCTGGCTCCAGAAGTGAGTCAGTCTCCATAAGTCCCCATGTCCAAATGTCCAACTTCACAGCAGAAATAAACATGTTTACAGCCTGGTACAAAAAACAGTTTTGGTCTCTGTAGCTAATTTCCCCGTTCATGACAACTGTACTGAGGGTGAATTTATATACAACTCACCTGTTCACATTATATTAAGGCTTAAAGTTATGCAGGATTTAGAGCGGGGACGCTTGACTGACAGGTGGGCGTGTCACAGGCGTCATTCAGCCCGCCTCGACTCAACCATCACAGATTTTGAGCTTCACAAAAGCTTTATGAATAATATCCTGATACAATAAGAAGAAAATACTGCTACCCTCAGTAGTACACAGTGTATCCAGGTAGTTTGTAGTTTATACTGACAGTGAGGTTAATAAACTGTCCTCTCTGTGGACGCTCAGCTTTAAAGGTCTTTAGTTTTATACGTTAATGTGACTCTTCTTCTGTGGTTGTGTGTTCATGGAGTCTCTGTGCTAACATTTGTGTTTCCTTTTAAAGCTTCCTATAGGATCCTTTGTGTTTTCTCTCAAAGCTTCCTATAGGATCCTTTGTGTTTCCTCTTAAAGCTTCCCATAGGATCCTTTGTGTTTCCTCTCAAAGCTTCCCATAGGATCCTTTGTGTTTCCTCTCAAAGCTTCCCATAGGATCCTTTGTGTTTCCTCTCAAAGCTTCCTATAGGATCCTTTGGTGTTTCCTTTTAAAGCTTCCTATAGGATCCTTGTGTTTTCCTCTCAAAGCTTCCTATAGGATCCTTTGTGTTTCCTCTTAAAGCTTCCCATAGGATCCTTTGTGTTTCCTCTCAAAGCTTCCCATAGGATCCTTTGTGTTTCCTCTCAAAGCTTCCATAGGATCCTTTGTGTTTCCCTCTTAAAGCTTCCTATAGGATCCTTTGTGTTTCCTCTTAAAGCTTCCTATAGGATCCTTTGTGTTTCCTCTTAAAGCTTCCTATAGGATCCTTTGTGTTTCCTCTTAAAGCTTCCTATAGGATCCTTTGTGTTTTCTCTCAAAGCTTCCTATAGGATCCTTTGTGTTTCCTCTTAAAGCTTCCCATAGGATCCTTTGTGTTTCCTCTCAAAGCTTCCCATAGGATCCTTTGTGTTTCCTCTCAAAGCTTCCCATAGGATCCTTTGTGTTTCCTCTCAAAGCTTCCCATAGGATCCTTTGTGTTTCCTCTCAAAGCTTCCTATAGGATCCTTTGTGTTTCCTCTTAAAGCTTCCCATAGGATCCTTTGTGTTTCCTCTCAAAGCTTCCTATAGGATCCTTTGTATTTCCTCTTAAAGCTTCCTATAGGATCCTTTGTGTTTCCTCTTAAAGCTTCCTATAGGATCCTTGTGTTTCACTCTTAAAGCTTCCTATAGGATCCTTTGTGTTTCCTCTTAAGCTTCCTATAGGATCCTTTGTGTTTCCTCTTAAAGCTCCCATAGGATCCTTTGTGTTTCCTCTCAAAGCTTCCATAGGATCCTTTGTGTTTCCTCTCAAAGCTTCCCATAGGATCCTTGTGTTTCCTCTCAAAGCTTCCCATAGGATCCTTTGTGTTTCCTCTCAAAGCTTCCTATAGGATCCTTTGTGTTTCCTCTTAAAGCTTCCCATAGGATCCTTGTGTTCCTCTCAAGCCTTCCTATAGGATCCTTTGTATTTCCTCTTAAAGCTTCCTATAGGATCCTTTGTGTTTCCCTCTTAAAGCTTCCTATGATCCTTGTGTTCCTCTTAAGGATTCCTATAGTATCCGTGTGTTCATCTTAAGCTTTCCTATAGGATCCTTTGGTCTCTCAAACCTATAGGATCCTTGTTTTTCTTTTAAAGCTCCTATAGGATCCTTTGTGTTTCCTCTCAAAGCTCCTATAGGATCCTTTGTGTTTCCTCTCAAAGCTTCCTATAGGATCCTTTGTGTTTCCTCTCAAAGCTTCCTATAGGATCCTTTGTGTTTCCTCTCAAAGCTTCCTATAGGATCCTTTGTGTTTCCTCTTAAAGCTTCCTATTAGGATCCTTTGTGTTTCCTCTTAAAGCTTCCTATAGGATCCTTTGTGTTTCCTTTAAAGCTTCCTATAGGATCCTTTGTGTTTCCTTTAAAGCTTCCTATAGGATCCTTTGTGTTTCCTCTTAAAGCTTCCTATAGGATCCTTTGTGTTTCCTCTTAAAGCTTCCTATAGGATCCTTTGTGTTTCCTCCTATAGGATCCTTTGTGTTTCCTCTTAAAGCTTCCTATAGGATCCTTTGTGTTTCCTCTCAAAGCTTCCTATAGGATCCTTGTGTTTCCTCTCAAAGCTTCCTATAGGATCCTTTGTGTTTCCTTCTATAGGATCCGTTGTGTTTCCTGTATGGATGTCTTGTCCCCTCTGAGGACACATTCCACACTGGACGGCCGTCGTTTGTCTCCTCTTAGTGTGTTTGTACTGGGAGAAGACGCTTTAGCTCCTGGACGGACTGAGGACGTGAATAATAATAAGAGCATCTCCTCCATCAGTACAACATACTGCAGTACTGCAGAGTACCAGCTGACTGTCACCATTCAAACAGATGATCCAGGGAGGCATGAGAGGTCAGTGAAGGCATCGCGGGGGGGGGGGATTAATGACGAGGGATAGACTGATGTTTAATTATTCATGTTAATTCATGACATACGTTGTACAGCTTTAGTTACTTCAGATATTAAGATTATTAATGCAGAAATATAAATCAACAAATCAATAAATGATGTATTCTTGTTGAGTACCTGCAGTCATTAATGAGCTCCACAACATTAAAGGTTTTACCGTGGTTTATCGTTACAAGTGACAGAAGTCTGGTTAAACAAATAATAATAATAATAATAATAATAATAATAATAATAATAATAATAATAATAACGGTGCTGTAGGATTCTTTCTAAAATGTTATCAGACACTTAAATTAACAATCTGAGCCCGTCAGCCTTTCGTGGACGTAATATAACGGGAACATTTGTCCTCCACGATGAACTCGAACCCGCTGCTGAGTGGAACATTCAGTCAGTTTGTTTCTGTCCAGTCTGAATTATTTCACATCATCTGAAAACTAAAAAACTCAAACTGAACTGAACAAACTGTGATTCACGATCATGATTATGTTTGAAATATTTTAAATATAAATATATACTGATGATTAGTAATAATTAGTAAAAACAACGTTTGGACATCATCAGTCTATCCGCTCTCTGGTGTCGGGTTGAGGTTATTATTTAATAGAAACGTGACCTTACCATGTCCTTCCTAACACACTGTGTGTGTGTGTGCTCGGGCGGATTATAGAGAAGTAAAATCAGACGTAAGCTCTATCCTGAAAAGATAAAGGTGGAGGCAGTCAGACACAAACAACTCCACCAACCTCGGTCCAGTCATATGCAGAGACACTACAAATGATACATGTCAATATAAATATAATGAAGTTTTCTGTTAAAGCTTATTTAAAATGATATTATATTTTAATCAGCATGTGCACCAGTTATTATCTCGTGTTCACACAAGCTGTGTAGTACTTAAATAACTTAAAGGTCCCGTATGTGACACGCTTCCTGTTTTAATTGTGTAGGTTCACGTCTCCTCCGTCTGTCTGCAAAAACATGTTTTGTTTTGTCTCGTTAATATTAACGATTATTAATATTAATCTCTTCTGATTGGCTGAATATTTCGGAGTGATGCTGGGGGGTGGGCCAAGGGCGGGGACTGTATAGTTGTGACATCACAATGTTCCAGCAGTCTCGTTTAGCACAGCGTCTGAGTACGACATGGGACCTTTAAAGTGTGGCGTTACGTCGTGAGCACAGGAATAATAACTTTCACTGCACGATGAGTTCAAGTTAAAATAACTTCAGGGCCTGTGGAACAGATCGTGTGACCAATGAATCAATAAAACTTATTGATTTCTGTCGAATCAAAGGAAAGTAAATCAGTTTGTCACGGAGACTCTTCACGTGATGACGACTGAAGCAAAGTCCGAACTTTCACTCAACATGTTGTGTTGCTGAGATCCAAAACGTTCCGTTAATAAACCGCCGTCCTGCACAAAGTGTTCAGACTTTGGTCGAACAGTCTCACAACGTCCCGTTACATTTTGGTTTGTTGTGTTTTTTTTAATCCACCAATAAACTTTATTTAAAATGTCGTGCCAGCTGTGTCAGGTTCTGATTGGTCGCTTTGTGAGTCGGAGCTAGAAGTTTTGGTTCTTTGGCCGTTGGTGGACGAGCCTCGCGGTGAGATCAGGACTGGATCGATGTCACGTCTCCATAACAACAAAGCAACTCCACGAGCTAGCTGAGCCTGACTGTGGGTTCATGAGCTGAGCTGGGTTTACAGGAGCTCCGTGACGGGAGCTGGCATGAGGAAGCTGGAGTCGGTTCAGCGTCTCTGCTGCAGCCTGAAGTCAGCCTGAGATGAGGAGGGAAACAAACTGGACAGAGACACTTTCTCTCTTTAAACAGAAACAGAATGAAGCGCGCTGCCAAAGCCACAAGAACATTAAAAAAATGAGCGTCCAATCAGACGAGCTGTAGACACTCACTCCCCACGCTGAGCAGAAATAGAAAAGAAGATTCACGATCAGACACAACGCCTCGCTCGACGAGAGGTGTGTCATTCCACTCATGAATGCAGAGCGGAGACGAGGACCAATCGATTACTGACGAGATCAAAACAGATTTAAAACCTGCAGCTGACTCAGTGACCTGGAGATAACTGCAGCTACAACAACACGCGTGTCCTGAGACCATCATGTGACCGTCAGACACATCAACACGCTTCTTTCCTGTCAGGACAGCGAAGGGTCGCAGCAGCTCTTCAGAAATCCTACACCAGACAGTCTGCGGGGACGTCACAGAGACTACGTCCAGGTTTTAGACAGTCTGCGGGGACGTCACGGAGACTACGTCCAGGTGTTAGACAGTCTGCGGGGACGTCACAGAGACTACGTCCAGGTTTTAGACAGTCTGTGATAGTCACGGAGACTACGTCCAGGTTTTAGACAGTCTGCAGGGACATCACGGAGACTACGTCCAGGTTTTAGACAGTCTGCGGGACGTCACAGAGACTACGTCCAGGTTTTAGACAGTCTGCGGGGACGTCACGGAGACTTTGTTTTGAGGTCTTACAGGTCGAAGTCTTTCGAACCTGAAGATGATTTTCAGTCTTTTCAGAGTCTCTGGGACTTGATCAACATCTGTGCTTCAGTTTGAACTCTGCTGTCCAACCATGAAGACACAGCTCTCATTGATCCAACTTGTTATTATCTGTCATGCACATAAAATTAAACCAAAATGTAGCATCATAAGGCATAAACCACGCTGTCACTGCTCCTTTCATGGACGTATAAAACTGCATGTTGTTAATCTTTATTGCAGTGTGGAGGTCTGAACATAAAGGAGCCAAACGTCCACGAATGATACTGTGAGGACACTTAGCTAGAGCTAATGCGGCTCAGCTGTTGTGGCGTTAAGAGAAGAAAAGACACTCTGGGAAATGTAGTCAAACTAAACCCATGAAGCTCCGTCAGCTGATGAAACCAAATCAACAGAGCAGAGAGCAGGAAGTGTGTTTGTTGTGTTAGCATGCAGACAACAAGGTCAGAGGTATGCTGAGGCCAACCACCACCACCACACCACCTCCGCCGTGAAGACTGAGGGTGGAGGCCATGGGAGAGTGTGAACTGACCTCTGCTCCTCCTCGATCTCCTCCTTGGTCATCCAGCGTCTCAAACTTGCTCTGTTCTTCCCCGGAGTGAACTTCACTTTATCTTCAGCTGCAGCCACGTCTGCACACACACAGATACAAACAGCTTGAGCGTCCGCCATGCCATCAACTGTCAACACACACACACAGTCCACACACCACCCAGTCACACACACACACAGTCACAACACACCTGTCACACACACCACACACACACACACGTCTGATAACTTTAATTCACAGATTCAGATTAATCATTTACAATATTCTGATTTATTAGCACAGATTAAGACTCATTAATATCCACATGAATCCATTGACCTAACTTTGTGTGACACACACACACACACACACACACACACACACACACACACACACCCACACACCACACACACACACAACACACACACCACACACACACACACACACACACCACCTGTGCATGCAGGTTGCTCGCACATAAAGCAGATTGTCAGTGTTGTTCAGGGCTGCCAAGAGTTTAACTGACTGTTCAAGATTAAGTATCATCCTGCTGAAGCAGATGGCTGCTCCACCTCTACACACACACGCACACACAAACACACACACACACAACACACACACACCAAACACACACACACACAAACACAAAACACACACAAAACACCAAACACACAAACACACAAACACTAAACACAAACACACAACACACACACACACCACCAAACAACACAGTCAATACACTCCTGTCAGCGGAGGAGAACAGGAAGTAAAACACCTGGTGAGACCGGTCATGTGACTGTGTTTCCTGTTTGAATAGCAGCTGTTTGATTCATCCTCGATGTGTGTTTTAACAGATTACTGTATATTTATATATCTTTATTTCTTAAATATATTTAATATATCTGTCTAAAACAATCATTCACACCTGTCTGTACTGCATCGACTCTGTTGGCGTTTCCTGGAAACGACTTATCAGCCGCCGACACCGGCCTGCTACAAGAAGCACTCTGATGTGTATCTGTACATATTAACACAGATATTATTCAGGAAGTCATTTATTCACAGATTTATCCTGGATCTACTTCCCATAGATCCACATAGATATGCTACATGTTAACTCATCTATTGCTGATAATGCAACCAAATTTTACTGAGTCTTGCCCAGTGGTCTAATTGTGGCCCAATCACAAGCCCCGCCCCCTTTCTGTGCAGTCCAAAAGTGTGCGGGGCTTAACACATACTCTGTAAAAACCTGAGCTGCATACCTGTTGATAAAAACAAACAACTCTCTGGACCCTAAACAAAGTAACAGCAGTCTTACCATTGTTCAGGACAGTCTCTGGTTCAGGTTCTGGTTCAGGCTCAGATGGTGCCTCTACAACGGGTTCAGGGGTCGGCAGGCGGTCTTCAGTAGATCCAGGGATCAGCTCAGGTATGGACTCCACCACAGGTTCAGGTTCAGCCACAGCCTGCTCCACTGCTTCAGGTACCGGTTCAGACTCGACCACAGGTTCTGGATCAGCTTCTGGGACAGGTTGGGAACTGACACTGGTTCTGGGATAGGTTCAGGAACTGTCACTGGTTCTGGGACAAGTTCAGGCTCCGATGCTGGTTCTGGGACAGGTTCAGGTGCAGATACTGGTTCTGGGACAGGTTCAGGTACAGATACTGGTTCTGGGACAGGTTCAGGAACTGTCACTGGTTCTGGGACAGGTTCAGGTACAGATACTGGTTCTGGGACAGCTTCCAGCACTGATACTGGTTCTGGGACAGGTTCAGCTTCCAATACTGGTTCTGGGACTCCAGCTGGTTCTGGGACAGATTCAGGTACTGATACTGGTTCTGGTACAGGCTCTGGCTCTGGGATAGGTT